>JAODLI010009804.1:0-26184 GCA_027575585.1 Percopsis omiscomaycus | reverse complement strand
ATATTTTGGCCGGTAAAAAATATGCTTGGCCGGTGGATTTTTTCATCTACCGGCCACCTTGGCCGGTGAGTCAAAAAATTAATTTCGGACCTGTGCACACTCCATCTCCCCCTTAAGTCACTTAAGCCAAAATACACTAACCTGCTTGCCCTATCCGACACCACCACATAGCTGGGGGGGGTCCCGACAAACAGTCCCACTGAGCTCAACTGTCTGCGGTAAGAAATATTCAAGGTGTATTGTGGGAACTAAACAACAAATGTCAATAGCTTGGCTATCGTGTTGTCATTCTGAAATGACAAAAAATCCTGTGCCAACACATGAGTAAAATGGAGTCCCCAGTCTTTGCTGTATCCTTTTTGTAGAGCTGTGAATAATCCAAACTCTAGTCCTCTCTAGCTCTAGTACATGAACCAAAGACATTTTTGTAATGCTGGTTTCAACCTCAAGGGGACTTCCAGACCCACACGGACGAGTGAATTCAAACAAAATCTTTCATTATCATAATGCTGCCAGCAATACCATAATCCCTAAATCAATTGGTGCACAGGCCTTAAGGACAAAGATGTCTATTTCTTCCCACTTCCTAACCTATACCATGAATATCCTTAGCAAATAATCTGTCAGATCCTTAGAGCATAAGCACTAGCTACAGCTGCAGACTGTGGCCAAAATGGCATGGCCAATATGAGCCAGCCCAGGAATGAGGTAGGTGCACATTAACAGAGATGTATGCGACCCAAGCACAAGACTGCTGAGATGGAATTGAAGGGGAAAAGAGCTCATCCTATTATATTGGACATGGACACACATTAATAATGAACAGATTTCACTTTCTCAGCTAGATACATGTTGAGATGGTTGCTGCCTGTATGGGTCTTGGAACATTTTGGGGCCAAAAGCCCCATCCAACAACAACTACGGAGGTACAGGACAGCTTGGGAAAGTCCGACAAAACACCCTGATGCATACAAAGTATGCTGGCTGGGGAGATGCACAGAGAACCTTTTGAAAAAAGGATGCTACATTCTCTTCCTGGTTCCCTTTGCCTGATATAGCAGAAGACTGGAGACCTCTAATTTCTATGCATTATACTACAAACCGCTTCAATTCCAGCAAAGTAAATAGGGCACAAGTCTAACTGACCTGTTTAAAAGTTTGTGTGGTTGAAGAAACGTATAACTATAAAACTGTATTAATGTAGGCCTATATTATTTGCCATATGCAGCAGTGTATGTTTACAAAAATATACTCTCCCAATGATGTGTGTAAAAGCCACAGGCTCAGAAATCACAACTGCTCTGTTCGTTTCTCCAACAATACATCTGGTTATGATTGTGAAAATAGATTCCCTCCTCCAACACACATCTCTCTCCTGTGACTTTAACATTCCACAAGCTTTACTCAGGCTTCAAAACAAGGGGTGTTTAGCTCTAAATGGATGAGCTCACTACTAGCTGTCTCCCTCCTGTCTTTACAGGGAACTCACCCAACAATTAGATTTCTTTCTTCTTTAATCCATCTTGCTCAACTATTGTCAGTTCACCTGGATGAAAAAAAAGGCAGGTCAATGTTTGAGAACTGACCCAGAATACTGCACTAGTGAGCTATTGTCAGTCAGGGGTGTCAACTGTGTATCTCTTGCACATTTACAAAAACCACACAGGAATTTTATGTAAAATCGGCATTTTGTAAAGCGCTGCATAGTGCATGGTTGTATTTTTGGCCCACTATCAATATGCAAAACACATGGTGCACACATCCACTTTTCCACTGTCTCGGTTCCCTGTTACAAATGCTTATATGGATATACAGCAGCGGCATTTCCAATAAAGTAATGCCACGTAGTAGCATACAGAATGCGTTTGCACTTTACTATGGTATATGCAATGACTCCTGTGCCATTTTTTGCAGCTGGCCTTTGTAGTTTAGGAGGAACCGTTCTCACTTCAGGGGACATGCTGATGCCTGTTATTTGTTACAAAGAATATGATCTGTTAAAGGAAGCTTACTGTTTGAGTGTTATGCGGGCATTACAAACCTGTTCCTCCTAGTAAGCACACCGGCTATTGTTCGCTGATGGGCTGTTCCAACATCAATTTCTCATATGCCAGCCTGCCAGCTGTCCAAGCGGATGGGGGTCATGCTGGGTTTTAAACAGGCCCATCTTCCACTAATAAATGTTTAATGACCCATTTAAGCACAGACCCAAAACAACAGAGGATAGGTATACCTTATTAACTTCCAAATTGTCCAGGAAAGAAGAGCATTGCACGATTTTACTTTAAAATGGAAAAAACAAACTACAAATGTAACGGACTGAACAGAGAGAGGCTGAGAGATGAGGGCAGGACTGTCTCTGGCAGTAAGTAGATGTCATGTTTTTACAGGACATGCCCTGGTCACTGGGCAAAAAACAAACCCTGCATTCCCCAAGCTTGGGTATGTAGCCTAGATAGGACCCAATCCCTCACAGAAAATATATAGAGCTCTTTCCCTCCCTGCTGACAAGAAGCAGACGATTAATAGCTGCATGGTACGCAGGTCTCTCCATCTATCTCCAACCATTAAGTCCCTCTTAGAGAGCATCTCTCTCCAAGTCCAATAAGAGCTTTTTATTAGACCTAGTCTTTTTACAACCATCCATGCTGTGCCAACATTATTAACAAATGTTTTGTATTAGCCAAACTACCAAACAAACAACGTGGCTAGATAGAAGTAACCGGGACACTCCAAAACCTTATGGGGAGGGGGGGCCTATTTTTTTGGTGACGCACACACAGGCTGGCATGGATACTATTGCTCCTGGCGGTGTTACGAAGGGCATGAACTGTAGCCATGTGACTGGGATCGGTCCCCTGACAAAATGGCACTTTCTTTCCTCCATACGGTATGGGAACAAGCGTCGGCTAACATCAAAATGTTTCCCCATCTCCACACAGTCCAATCATCCCCCATCTGTTTTGATACCCCTTTCCCCAAAGCTAGTGCGTTTGCCAGCTTTGATACGCTTGGACTCCATATTTCAGTAACTTGTTTTTTTACAATTAGTTTGAATGTAGTGCATAGGTTATATAGACTACACAGTGAGTCACAGACTTAGTCATTCCTAATTGAAGAAACTCCCATACTTGTCTCGCATACCACTGGACATTGTAAGATATGGCATTGAGTAGCCATAAACAACGCTACAGTGGAATATTTTCTACAGTCAGTTTATTCCAATTAGGGATATTGTCACAATCATCAATACGCACACAGCAAGAGCTGGAAAATGATCCTTTACAACAGCAGCAACAGCGCATTTGGCCTGACGAAGGACTGCTAGCAATCCTTTAGACCACATTAAAAAACAAGGAGTGGCTGTGTATTACCGTATATTGTACACAAGTTAAATAAAAAAATATGGCTAATCAATCAGCACAAAATATAGGGCTAATAAAATTAACGAGAAGTAGGTTTATAGAAAAAAAGCGTCTGCTAAATATGACCCAATTGTAATTATAGATAAAAAATGTTCTCCAACTATCATGACTAGCTCAACTCAAAATTCAGTTCATATGCTTTTAACTAATTTCTCTTAACTGTGACCCAATATTGGACAGGGTTCTGGCAGAAGGGGTTGGTGTAGGATGTGAACGGAGCATCTCAAAGTCCTGTCTTTAAATTCTTTCTCCAGAGATGTGAATGCCAAGTATGAGAGTGTGATAACCACTACACAATTCTGAAAGTGTTCCCAATACAACTAACAATCCCATTAGATTGCCTTACATAATCCATTGCAACACTTTTTCCCCCCTACAATGTGTCCTCAGTTTCCAAACTTTTATTAGTTTGTGTATCTGCAGTATTAAGATACAATTCTGTATCAACAAAAACAGTGGTCAGATCATAAACAGTCACAGCAAATGACAAGCGTGTATATTGTGTTATTGTGTCTGTAATGGCCTTGGAAATCCTTGTCTGCATCTACAATGTTATGTCAGATATGTAAAGATGTCATTGAAACAATACACTAATTGACTTTACTGGTTAAACATTTAAACTTGGATTGTAGGGTATGAATACATAATCCATTGCATTTGTAAAACACTTTTTCCCCCCTTACAATGTGTCCTCAGTTTTCAAACTTTTATCAGTTTGTGTATCTGCAGTATTAAGATACAATTCTGTATCAACAAAAACATTGGTCAGATCATTAACAGTCACAGCAAATGACAACGGATGAAAATGGAAACATGGCAAAGCATGGGAATGTCTGTGGTGGCGAAAACACGTTATGGAAACAAGGCCGTTTTGCTGACAGGTAATCCTGCACTGATGGGAAACCTTGGGTGTGTCTCCCCAAAGGGGAACTATCTACACAAAACAGTGAACACTACGCTACGGTCCGGGAAAAAGGATATCAAATAAATTAATCTAGGACCAGGTGTAACACAAATACCTTCCAGTTAGATAAAAATACATAGTTTCTTGTCTTTGGGGTGTGCAGACTATTTTCCCTCGGCGTCTAAGGCAGGGATCATCACAAAGACGGAGTTTGGTTTGGCGAACACGGAGAGTAAATCTGCCCCCCCGTTGACACGGAACTTTGATAAAAACCAAGGAGGAATCTGGTTGATCAGAAGAGACTGACAAAAATTGTAGAGTGGATGGTATTGCACGTATGCTGCTGCTAGCATTGTATACGGACAATATCAACAGGACGTTATTTTCCTCTCCCGTGCTAGTCTTCTTAGTTCTTGCTAACGTTACTTCTCTATTTCAACCAGACGATAAACGAAATACAAAACAACCTCGAATATAGCAAATATACATTAAACCAACGCATTGTATCTCCCACCCAGATGAGCACACACACACACACACACTATGTCGTTGTCATTCCCTCAATAACCATCTACTGTTACCGTACTGGTACTGCCTATCCTACGATAACGTTTGTAACTATAGATCAGTGCAAAAGAAAACACAAATAAATAATAATAATTCCTTACCAAAACTGCTCCTGTCGCCTGATGTTATCTTGATGAGTGCATTAATAGGACACACCGAGGCATAGGTCTGCCGAGACCACTTCTAAACGTACAGATTGCTGCAAATAACCCCACCTTCCGGACGTTCAGTTTGCAAAGAGGAAGAGCTCCGCCAGGATGTGATGTCAAAAAGACTCGCTTGTTCGCCCATAGACGACAAGCGAGACCATAAATATAGTACAGACGAGAAATATGTCTCGTCTGTACTCATATTTACACTCACTGGCCGTGTTTACCTAACTTATATTAGTTCCTTATTAGTAGGATATTCTCTTCTCTATATCAGGCGTATTTAAAACGCATTTTAAACCCACAGGGACATTTTTCATTTTAATACACAGGACTGAGCTAATGTTGATATTCCGTAACCAACTTGACAATTTATCTGACTTTTACTGAATTGGTCAACTTTGACGGCCAGCACCCTAATAAGGGAAAAGTAGGCCCACTGAGCACTAAAATGGGGGCCTTTTTTAGTCTCTAGTCAGAGTGCTGTAGGGGAGCTGATGAGAGGAATTCCAGCAACTCGGCACTAAAATCATTAGCAGCGGAAAATAATCTCCCAAACACAGCCACGGTGGTTCTGACAAACTGTTTTCCCACACTGATATGCAAAGTTAAGCAAATTGTATGATTTTAAAAGATAGAAACCTCCCTCCACCAACTGGTAGAGGTAGAGCAGGGTTACCCTACCCTGGGTAGTAGCACCTCCTCCTGTGGGAGTAGGGAGGTGCGTCTTATCCACCTGTGCCTCCTGATGAATGACGGAGATGGCTTACAGCCTGAGTGGTGTTCCATAAAACCCAATTTCTACAATAGTGTACTTCCATCACCTGGCATATGAATTTGACAAATTCTGGGTGGCAGAGGAACCGGAAAATATCATGCAGTTCAACCAGTACAGGGAATTGTTCCACAGCAAGTGTAACAGGTCGAGTCCCACACCGGACTCGAACCCCCGCCGTGGGAGGCGGTCGTGTTGGCAAGGGATGATGCTAAAACCCAATGGGCACTAGCAAGTCTCTTAAGGTGTCGGGGAGGTTTTACTCTGCACAGCTCAGCACCTCACTGTACCGCTGGCCTCCGTTACACATGGTCAAGGCTACTGGACACTGGTGTGTCCCTCACATTGTCTGTTCATTCCAAAAACTGACTTGATTTGTGAATCCAATTAATTGCCATTGTGGCATATCCAGGTTTTGGATTTTGCATAACTTTGCCTATCAGTGTGGGACAGTTTGTCAGAACCACCAACCAATGCTTAACCAGGCAACTAATACATTGTCTCATGCTGAAAACCTTATACAGGTCACCCATGATTTTAAATGAAGTGAATATAGGATAGCCTATGGGTTAAGGTGGTCGGTTCCCAGATTACTCGGTTCAATATCTGATATGCCACACCTACACCATCCTTACAGGATGTAAGCATCCTTCAGCAAGAGTCCTAACTCATATTGGCTCCATAAAAGGCCTACTTGTACACATGACATGTCGCTTTGCATAAAAGTGTCTACTAAATTACCTAGTTGTAGATATTGTCTAGCAGAGTTGGACCAAGGAGGTTAAAGGACTCACACATAGCAATTGCATTGGACACAACGAGGCTAAACACCTACACACAAGGACAACACACTGTCCTCAGAGGTAAGAACACACACAAGTTTATTGAAATTTGAGAACATAAGCAAACGTTGCATTATAAACATCTTGGCTTAAATGTATTTTCTGATTCAATATTTAAAAAGAACTATTCATTTTTAATTTGAGAAGAGAGTGCTCCCAAATCAGTTGGCAATGAGTGACAACGCTGCTGCTGTAGGTATGATATGAGAGTAGCTACAAGAGTTAGCTTAAAAAAAGAACGAAAGCTGTGTGCATCCATGTGATTGACAGGCAAGGTAGAGTCGCCAGACCAATCAGGGAAAAGAGACCATGATTGGTCAGAATTATTTTGGGCGCTGTCAAAAATATAAATTGACTTATACAGAGGCAGTTACTATCAACCAGAGCAGATATTCTCACAGAGCATTTCACTCACTGATAGCTGACGGATGTCTATAGCATTTCTAAAAAATGACACTAAATGAATAGCTCTTAAACCCTACCTACAGCACCTTTAAGTTAGATAGGATTAATTAGTTTCAATGCACTGCCTGAAATGGAGCTTACCCAAGCCACGCTATTCTTCTAAGCAACGCTCTGTGCTGATTCTCAGCTACCTCGTCTTTTTTCAGTCCACAAGGGAAATGCACTGAGTGGATGTCATATCTTCCTTCTCCTTTAAAATCAGGCACTTAGGTCCTCCTCCTGTAATTTATTCAGAGATACCTTGACCCCTCATTGGTCAGAGGTCATCACAACTTAATCTTCCCGGCCAAGGGGCTGGAGGGGTAGAGGGCTGAGAAGCGTCCAAGAGTCCAAACTGGAAATACATTTCTGTAGGAGGTATAGCTGATCGCACAGCTCTTGTTGAACACTCCTGCAATGTTTTCCTGCAAGGAGGGGTTAACATAAATGCTAATTTAGGCCTTATACTGTACATGTCAGTAGTACAGTAGATATCAGTAAAGTGTTGTAGAGTATACAAAACAGAATGACAGTTTGTTTTAATTTGTGTTACATGAAATGGGCGAGACCCACCTGTGGCCAATCGCCATTAGGCAGCTGTCTGCCAATCAACAGCTGTATTCCTTTCTCAACGGTGCTTGTGTCAGGATGCCTGGTTCCACATGGAATAGAAACAGCAATCATTAGAATCAGTTTGCTCCGCTTTACATATCAGTGTGGGAACTCTAAATTGAAAACGGTTTGTCAGACAGGTAGAGAACCACTGGCCCTTCAGCATCCAGGTTGGCATTTCAGTTAGTTCTGACAGAAATTAGGTGCCTGAGTGTTAATTATATAAACTGTGGGGTGAGTGGCATGTGCTATTTGAGAACACCAAAATGAATGAGCTGGGAGCAGCTGGGATGCCCAACGCCTAAACACCAAAGGACCACAAACGTTGTGCCGGCCCCAGGAGGTTTCGAAGAAGAAATCATCAAAACAGATTGGAACTCTTTTCATTCCCAAAAGATATACAATTATCCAGTTGCCTGTATAGTCATATGTTTACGTTTTTTTGAATTTCTAAAATACCTGAAAGCTGATTAATTAAACTTGGCCACAGTGGCTTTAACAGTATGCTGGTTTACCTGACAGCCATGAGGCCCAGCAGAGCCCAGCAGGTGTTGTGGATCTGAGAGGAGTCACTCTGGACGTATTGACGCTGCTCGCAAGACTCAAAGTCCTCCCCCCATCCCCCGTCCGCCATCTGTCTGTCCAGCAGGAACCGACAGGCTGCCTGGACCTCAGTGCACACCTCGCTGAGGCAGCAAGGGAAACAAAACATTAATGACCTCCGCCAAAAATAGCAAAATGATGTGAAAACTTTGAATGCATACTCGTCCTTGTAGATGTGATCCATGCAAGCGAAGGCCTCCAGACCAAACCAGACTCCGTAGGTGAAACACACACCCCAGGACCTGAAGGCAACCAGGAAGTCATCTCATTGTTTACTTACCGTCTTGAATACAGTTATATTGCAGACAGGAATATATAGAGAGTAGACCCACCCTTCCCATGATCCATCTGGCCTTTGCAACCTTCTGCAGTAGTCCAGTCCTTCTCTTAGAGTGGACCTAAGAAAGACAAAAACCCGGAAATGATTTTAAACATTCTAGATGGAATACAATAGATAACTTCAGCTGACAATAATGTGAAATGTAAACATGTCAACGCCTCTTGGACCAATCAGATACAGGTACATATACACTGTATCAGTGTAAGAAATGTCATAATGTCAGGAGAAAAGTATTCAAGGTTCGGTTGTGGAGAAAATATCTGATTTGGAGAAAAACTAGTTGCAAAAGCATGCAGGTACTCAAGAGAGAGGTTGAGAAATGTATGTGTGTGGGACCTTATTTCCTCTGTGCGGTGTTTAGGATAAGCCTTATGGAAGTGCTTTAGGGCCTGCATGACTGCTGACGTACACTCCACATAGGTATAGTCTATCATAATGTCACCTAGGGGAGGGGGGGGGGAGAGAAAGAGAGAGAGTGTGTACAGTACAGTACATACATTTCACAACCAATCTCTTCTTAAATTGTCCTAATGGGGTATCATTTTCTATGCTCGCTTCATGACATCTTCTCTAGAGTCTAGATACACTATATCATCGCATTGCTACACTATGCATGATCTGCAATTAAACTGTTACTGTGTCCTTTTTATTTTGGAACCTTGTTTGATATTTCTGAATCACACTGTATTCTTACAGTGAAATTGACAAATAAACATAAAAATATATATTTTTTTAATATACATGACTTACCAAATACTTCGGATGGATTTAGCAGCTCCAAGAGTCTTCCTCCTCTCTTGGTTTCATATGTGGCAAAACCACCATCTGAGTTTTTCATGCTAAGCAGCTAAGAAAGGAAATACGATGAAAACTTTAAACCTTCTGTGGGTTAGCCAAGCCATTGATTTTTTTTCAGTACAAGTCTCACCACATTCACAGCGTCATATAGGCGCTGAGGGGAGACAGGCTGTTCAATGGATGGGCACAGTTCCTGTAGCAGCATGACTGACATCAGGCCCTCAGCTGTGCAGTCTGCGACAATCCAGCCACAGTCACGAGTACTGAATGGAAACCCTCCCTGTTAACATGTGGATACAAGTTTACCCATATGCAAAAAATATGTTGTAATCTCAAAATTATACAATTAGTAAACTTCGTATGAACATAGAATGTTTTCTTAGATGATTATGGCCCATTTCATATGCATCATAAACATCTTTATGCAATATGTTTTGCATACACATAGGCAATGGTGACGTCGTATCCAGCTCCGACTTCCGAGGTAAATGGAATGCAGCACAAGTATCCCAACTTCAGCTAAAAGGCCACTTGGTGATGCAGTCCACTGTTTTCTTTACAGTGTCATATGAGGTTTATAGCCCAACCTAGCAACCGTTCTGATATTTGCACCTATTCAACTAAAAAGCACAACCCTCAGGAGAGCAGAGATGAGCTAGGACATGTCTAGCCAGCCCTCTCTCAGTGCCTCTCCTGTCCACACAGGAGGGTTACAGGGAGGTAGTCTAGAGGGGTGTTTCTCCTTGGCTCAAATTTCCATCCATGCATCACAAAAAAGGTGGGGCCAGAGATGGAAGCAGAGTAACAATTTCAAATGCTAGAATTTCATATATAGTTGTTTTTTCTTTATTCATCATAAATACTTATTCATCATAGATTCTGAATGTTCCCATCGTCAATTACCACTTACCACTAATAATACACTCATGTATTCATCTGCCGACTTTTAAAGTTATTATTAAACACTATCCAGGGAGGAATATTTTGCATAGTGGTATATCTAGGAGAACATTTGGGAACAAACGTTTTTTGTTGTTGTTGGTTTTTCATCATCATAATAACACAGTAAAAGCTCTGCAGAAAAGCCTTCTGCATTTAGTGAATGTTATGTGATTCTACCTTATTCATCTGTCGATAATACTTCTGGTATTCAGCAGGATTGTCTGGTATCTGATGGAAAAACAAGATACATCTTTGAATCTGCATGAGCAGTGTGCATAGAGTAGAAATATTTAACGGGTTTACCTGTGTGATGTTAAGGAAACGGTGGGCATGTCGAAGGCACTCAGATAACCTGGGGTTGTCCTGGGCTCTTGCCTGAAGGAGCCAGAAATACAACATTATTCAGTCAATCATTGAAATATTTATTCAGTTCATACATTATAGAGGCAGGTTAAGAAAAAATTGTGTAAAAGAAAAAGAAATTTAACTAAATAAACAATACAATAGATAATGGTAATATATAAAGATACTGTAATAAATAAAAACTACTGAAAGGTAGGTACAGGTTGAGCAAGGCAATTCATATACTGTTTACGTAGGCCCACTTCACCTCAAGAAAAGCCTGTACAGCAAAACAAGTGTCCCAGAGCTGAGATCCATTTGTCCCCTATTTAGCGCATAAAGACATAAAACACAATGAGAGAGCTGACAGACTGCTATAGGAATGCAAGAGAAACAGTAAAATCATTATGACTGAAAAATAAATAAATAATTGGTGCTGTTTGCATCACAGTAACCATGCACCTGAGAAATAATGAAAAACCTAATTACAGTTGATTTTTCTGACTAAACATACCTGCATTTTCATTCCATCCAAGCCCAACCTAGACCAGAGAAACCAACATTTATTAAACTATTCATCACTGTTCAGCTCTGCGTGATATTAGAATGAAAAGCGCTAACTTCAGTTGTTGTTAGCAGGGCTGCAACTAACAATTCACTTTGTAATCCGTAGATGTTTTTTTTCAGATTAATTGATTAATATAATCCCTAGTGTGGTGTGTTTATAAGTACTCTATTACACAGGTTGTTGTTGTAGTTCAAAAAGCTACTAAAAGCTAATACAGAATTATTCCCAAACAATGTTCTTGCTCCTTTTATTTCCACGTCACTCCACTGTCACTAAATTGACCCATGCAGTAGGACAATTGCGCAAATATGTAAAAGAGTAAAACCACAGCACCACATTAGATTTAGACAATCAGATGCAAGAAGGTGTTTTCTACCTGTCCCTACCAATCACTAGCCTGGTAAAACCATTCTGACTTTGCAAGCTAAGCGTCAACGATTTACTTCACTGCATATCAGTCTGGGAACTCAGTTGAAAATCGTCGATTTTAAACAGATCTTCAAACACAGGCGGAAGCAGATGATTGGATTCTATTTTCTACCAATCAGAACAAGACCCCCATGAGGATGATTTTCAGAACACAGGCACTTAATTTCTGTCTGCACCCCACTGGACGCTGATTGGACGCTGATTGGCCACTGGTTCTGAAACCGTCACTCATTAACTGAATGATACATTCTTCCTCGACGTTCAGACTTGAAACAGCAGTCATGCCCACAGCCCGCCTCCAAAAGGATATTTGCTCAGAAACAGACATGCAGTAAAATGTTAACATGGGAGAGATATTTTAAATAACGAATCAGCGCATGGCGTAGAACGAACCATTTAATTCACTTAAAAGATTTGTTTCTTTTAAATGAATCGTTCACGACCGAAACATCTCTAATAGAGAGCTCCCTGACTGATGTTCAAAGCAAAATCGTAGAGGCAAAACTTTTACATCAAGATAAATTTACCAGAAATTTACCCAGCCATACCTTCTGGAACCTGGAGATTGCACAATAGTTATTGGCAGTGACAGGTAGGCAACACCTTCAGCGACATTCTACAAAGCTGACTACTACACTATTAAAACGGCTTTTAATGAATACTTCCTTAGTATCAAGTGTTTCTTTAATACACTATGTAAGACTGTTGACAGGAAAAGGCTGTTTGACTGACCAGAGGTAGTCTGGGATCCTGGACACATGCTCCTGGAAGACAGGGGAGGTGGGGCCGTCAACGTACCACCGAACCAACATGTTAATAGTCTTGGAGATCTGAGGAGAGAACCATGCATATTCTTTTGTAAAGGCCTGTAAATAGGAGCAAGTGGGCACTTCACACTGCTAGAGCTTCCACTCTCTCTTCAGTTCTCAGCCCCCTGGACTGCCGCGTACACGGGGCATTGTGCCACACTGCTGTGATGGTATCATAAGAAATGTAAGGCAAGCAAGGAGTGAAGGTTAGGGGAGTGGGGCTGAGGAGCTCCAGCCTAAAAAAGGTACACGTACAAACAGAAAACACATTTTCCATGACCGTTAACCTTCACATTTAAAACGCTCAGTTGTACATACCTAATAACATCATGGGAACTTTGCAATGTAACCTGCGATACTTAATAACATATGTTGCTCTAATGGCTGTCGATGTCACCTTTTTAATAGAGTGCTTTGCTTAGGCTACCTAGCTACTTTCAACAAATGCTACTGTAAGTTGAAAGTGTCTGCTAAATGAGCAACATGTAACTGCGAATGATGTGGTTTACCGGCCCAATGCTGATGCACTTGGTGAAGCGGTCATCCGCCTGAATGTGCTCATAAAGCTCTTTAACAGCTCTTCCTCTCAGGGCAGTGCTGTGGTGGGCCTCGTACACGTTCATCACCACTAGACAGCAAGAGACAGAGCACAGACACAAGCTCAGGGCGACGACACACACAGAGGAATACCAGCACGCGCTCTTCGTGTTTCTAACCGAAAACAATGTTTAATTCCAGATACAAATCGAGGAGTGTCTCTTGAAAGCCATTCGAAGCTGGCTCTGCCCACAGCTAAACTAGCGGTGAGTAGGGTTACTTACTGTAAGCTACAGTGAGCAGTGTACTGTGAGGCGTGTACATGTCGCCCGCTGCCACGTTGTTCCTCTGAGCGGGCCAGTTAATCGTGTCATAGTCCTGGACATACAGCTCCTGTGTGAGTCAACACATACTCATCTCATCTCTCATTGTCGGGTAAGAAAACACTGAATGAATTGTTGTTTTTATTATGACCAGAGCAACTGCATTGGCTCAAAGTGTCTTGAGTAGGCTGCCCCCTGGTGGCTGAGAGGGGTACAGCACCTGTCTGAGGCTGAGGACCAGGGCATCTTTCTGGGCAGTAAGCCGGACAGCGTAACAGTAGCTCATGGGTAGGTAGACCTGGCGACAGTGACACCACAGCGTAGACGGGTGAGCTGGCATCCAACTGGGAAACAGCCTGAACCATAAACAATACATCAGTACCATAGCTGATTTGTTAGGTCAAAGGGCTTCATAAAACACGATCACAAATGGCAGGAAAAGGAACTGCAAGTTGTAAAAACCTAATTTGAATTGGCATTGACTGCCCTGAGGCTTCACAATGTAAAACCTACCACATTTCTGGCAAGAGAGTGTTCATCCCCTCCCAGCTGTAGACGTTTAAGATGGCCAACCAGAATTTACCCCAGGATGGGATTCCAACAGCCCCACCTGCACAGAACCAAACCAGAGTTCTGATCATAGACTGATTAAATAAAAGGTTCTGATACCAGGCCTTGGAAAATATGTAGTACGGCACGAGGGATATTCTGCACTTCCTGTTTTACTTTAGCGAGATCATAAGAGATGAAAAGGAAAGGCTTACGGTTGCCTTGGGTTTTCAAAAAGACATCTTATATTTCCACTTTCAAGGAAGGATGCAACAGATCTAAGTAAGGACTGTGAGGTAATTGAGGAATCTATTTAATAGCAATTTAGCAAAACAGACAGATAGGGCCAATTCTCAAAGTGGGAAGTCACAACAGCTTTCAACAATGTTGGGGGACCATTTCAATGTTTCTAACCATTGCTGTGTAGGCTGTTCCGTGCCCGAAACATGTCTGGATCATCTGGCTCCACCCCAAGAATCCTCAGAGAGGTGTAGCTAAGGGCAGTGCCAAAGACTGTAGACTTATCCTCAATATGTCTGCACAAAGGAAATGTACACATTCAGAAATGTTTGCTATAGCTGTCATCTCAGCAAATTCTTTGTGATAGTGGGAACGTTGGCTCCTTTTCTAAACTTCGATTATTTTACTACTACTAGAACTGAATTCAGATTGTGTGCCAGATCTCTATTATTCAGGATTGGTCAATAATCTGAATGTCAATATTCTAAATTCTGAATATGTCACGTCCACACATACAGTATTCCGGTCGGTAGTAGGAACTGAGTGTGCATGTAGTTTCAAAAAGGTGCATCTGTAGGATTTGAAAACAATGAGGAGAATAGGGCCATGGGAATGTTCCGTTTACTTACAGACCCCAGCCTCCATCTGGGAGCTGAACGGAGCGTAGGTATCTCACCATCTCTTTCTTCCAGGCCTCGGCCAGAGGGATCTGAGCCACGTGGCACGTGATGAGCAGCCCTGGCAGGCAGAAGACACACACACACATACACAAGACATCAGCAGCCTTTTCAAGAGCTCTATAGCATTGGTCTATTTACCGGTGCTACTAGCAAAAGGTAAAATATCAAACTGTCACTAACTAGCTTTAATCACCAAAGGAAGGTAAAATAACAAACAACACACACATTATAACTTTTACAAACAACCAGAGTTGTGACCAAGTCAGTCTCAAATTTGAAAATATAAATCTCAAGTCAAGTCCTGAGTCTAAACGTAAAATACCAAGTCGAGGGAAATTCCCGCTAATTTAAAAAATGGACCTCATTTACCTTTCTCTTCCAACTATAGTGATTATTATGAGTTCAGAGTATAAAATGACATAACTGCAAAAAAACAGAACAGTTTGCATAGTATGTAGTTCCCACCTGGGAGCAGGAATAAAGGTCCACTGTAATCTCCGGCCCAGTGTCCATCCTCAGATTGAAGGTAACGGTAGAAGTTCATCCCTTTCAAGGCTGCATCCACAGCTGTACGTGCTGGAGGAGAGCCTGGAAGAAACCTGCTCTGTTGGGAACACAGTCGGGAAAAGTCACATTTCTTCTGTCTACAGTATTACATCGAAACTGTAAGAAATTGTAGATCTACTAGACAGAACAACAATAAAGTTTGTTCCAATGATACTAATTCATCAAAAATTAATCACAAATGACAGCGGCTCCAACACCACAACTACTACCTTTGAAATACAGGCAGAGAAGATGTAGGTCTACAGTATGACCTACCGTTTCCAGGCCTAATGAATGAGCCTCCAACATAGTTTGCTCTCTGTCTGGGGTGTCCTGGTCGTCCACATAGCGCCAGGTCTGCCTTCCCTCCACGTTCCTCAGTCTCCAGCGGCTCAGGTCAGTGGCTGGCTCAGTCTTGTACGGTCCACCTCGCCTCCGTAGGTGGCTGTCATTCAACAGGTGACCGGGAACATAGGTGTCAGTCATTAATATATTGTCAATGCAGGATGTTCACCGTCAACTTCAGCACCACGAACAGCGCAAACTAAACTTTATATAGGCCTACCCTAACGTAAAACAACGGAGAAGCAATAGCTTTTCTATAATTGAGCTGAATGGCCCATGCAAATGTTTGACATTAACGCACTTAAATGTGCCATCTCATTACTGTGGCGTATCAAAACGGTTTTGTACAATGGTAAAAAAAAAAATCAGAAATCAAACATTAGATGCATTAAAACTAGTTCTCAAATTTCAATTTCACCATGATAAGTTAAATAAAAGTAAAACACAAGAGGCTATACTCACGTTCCTTCAGTCATAGCAAGCGCTTGAGAAATAGTCTTCCGCTACGAAATATGAATTAACTTTTATTTCGGTTACTTATGTTTAGGCTCTCTATATGTATCGTTGTCTAATGTAGTGTTTATAAAACAATAACCATGTGATTTAGACTGCATTTTCTACAGTCCTTGACGGTACCTTACGATTAGGCTTTCAACATGGAGAGATATGAGCAGAGGCAAGTTTATCCAATCACATCCTACCTGGGCGGAGATATGGGTGGGTCTTTTAAATTTACAGTAGGCTACTCTCCAATCAGCGCACTCTCATGTTAGCGTACACATCAACTGCCTTCCACAGAGAACTAAACAAATATAAGTAAAAAATACAATACATAACCTAGTAAAAATACTGGTGGTTACCAGTTACCAACTGTTGAAAAATGTAATAATTGTAAGTCGCTTTGGATAAAAGCGTCTGCTAAATGCTGTAAATGTAAAAATAAATTTTCATGAAAAATACAACTTTTATTCAGTAAAACTACACATCTACACATCAAAAAGGCAAACAAAACATTCATTCATCATTGAATCATCTGACAAATACAATTGTATGAAGTTAATTTAAGAAACACAAGAAATTTGCATTTCATCATTGCATAATCTCACACATATCCAACATTACTTTCCATACATTCCAACAAAACATGCATACAGACAAACACATTTTCAAAGCTTGGCTAAAGGCTAAATTAATAGTTCACAAATAAAAAAGAAACTGCTTTGGCAATTTTAGATACTCAACACGCAAGGGCATAAAAAAAATTAAAACCACTTTGGAATCTGTCAGTTGAGTAGTTTAATCAGACGTCGAACTTCAGCAGCCTTGATTAAAGAAGAGGCACTATTGACAGACATTTAGAAAATTACATTTGCGTGAATATAGATAGGATAAGTGTTAAGTGTGTATCAGTCATCTACGATGCTAAGCATGCCGTTCAGCTTCAATCTACAGGCCAGCTCCTCCTCCTGACTGGCCAGAATCTGTCGCTCAATTTCCTTAAGCCGTCGACTCACAGACACTGGTGAGCTCCTGGGCCAATCAGCTTTCAACGCCGGCTCATCGCGCTTCACTTCCTGGAAAAGCATGTGTAGAAAATGTTTATTGTAAAAATAATGTCACGTTTGTGGAAAAGCTTGCCCTGATATAAAAAGCCCTTTCCTAGTCCCAATTTTTTGTATTGTATTAAATTTGATAACTAGTAAATGTTTAGTTGCGTCACCTAGTCAAATTCCTTTTATGTGCAACTGCATTTGGTGAATGATTCTTATTCTTTTGTGCAGCAGTCCTCAAACTTTTAAAGGACTGGCCAGAATAACATAAAATAACAAAAACGTAGGTATAAGTATAATGAATTTTTAATATGATCAGCCCTCCCCTTGTTGCTAATAGTACTTCGGTACAACGGTCAGAGTGGCCAGGCTTGGTCATACCTGTGTGAGCGAGGGAGCTCGGGTCTTGGTGGTGTGTGGAGTGCACAGCAGGATGGAGGAGGGCATGAACAGCGGCGTGGAGAGGCACTCCAGAGGGTCGCTGTCCAGCCAGCGCTGCATCTGCTCAATGCTCCTGTACAGAAAAAGACACAAAGTCGAGCTGTATTTTCCCCTGGCGATATCAATCCCCCATGTTCCCCTGTTCTTGAAGGACTAGGGGCCTCATGCAAGCATATTTTCATTTTTTTTGTTTCTTAAGAGCCTCGTACCTTTATTGTATGGTGGGCTTGTACGACAATGCCAAGTCAGATTCAGAAAAGCCTCCTAACTGACAGTAACGGTAGCCCTTTTTATACATACAGTAGATCCCGCAATAACACAGTTAAGAAGACCTGGCATTGTGCCGCATTCGCTTCTTTATACTGAACCAGAGGCGGCAAAATGCCACCCCAGTGTGTCTTTTTACATAGCAATGCGGCGTTCCGGAACCAGAGGCGTGACCAAAGAGCGTAACGTGTAACACAGCATTGGTGGAGAAGGGTCTATCTGCATTGCAGTCTTGCGGATTCAAATTTTGTTTTTGTGTTTATAAGTTACCTCAGCATCGGTCGTTGCTAAGAGACTGACGCTAACCGGCTTGTGGCATAGCCTGTATGCGTTAATGGCTTGTGGTGAAATGATGCGCTGAATAATGAATGAACATGATCGTTTTATGTAGGCTTAGTCATGTGTATGGTTTACATGTCATGATCTTAAATAATCTTCTCAGTCAGTTTCTGACAAAGTTGTCTTGATACCGCAGACGGCCTCAAAGATTTTTACTGTAGCGGCTGCTGACGGCTGTGATTTTTAAAAGACACATCAGCTATAGTAGGCTATAACCATTCACAAAATAATACCGTGCTTGTGGAGACATGACTCTGGTGCCAAGCTTCACCAAAACGCCACACCTCTTTTCCGCCATGTCTACACAGACATTGTTCCAGCTCTGTGACTACCTGCGCTGCCAGCAGAGGCAGAACAGAAATTACCCCCCATTCAGCCTCTTTTACAAAGAAGCCTAGCTTTTTACGCTGTGTAAAAGGGGCTAGTGATGAATGCCACCCATGAGACTTGTGAATCAGCATAATTGACACCCCAGCAGTCTAGGCTTCCTGCCCAAGTTATCCAGCAGTGTGATTCTGAGATCAAAGTCCTATCAGAGGTCAGTGAACTAAAGCAAATCATTTAAACACCGTCAATAGTGACACTAAGCAAGGGTTGGACAAAGTACTCCTATTGCTGTTAACAGGGTGCAGCCACAATGTCACATGGGCCCTGAACAGACACTGAATTGGATTATTAAAAAAAAGTCTTGCCAAAGCCTGTGACTGACCAACAAATAAATCAATTCTAATTACAATACATTTAGAATCATATTAGAAAATGGAATAATGTCAATACAAGAGAATTGTTGAATGCTGCATGTTCTTCTAAATCGCCTATGAGCATTATTTAACATGACAGAAGACATTAGGAAATTAACTTGAAAAACATTGCTAAAATAAATTAAAATTCAGGTTTATCAATATATAGTCTAGGGCTGTGCGAAAAAATTACAGCAATATACAGCAATATATCGCAACATTTATTTTCGCTATATACTACATCGATTTCCAGCTCAAAAATCTATTCTTTAAAAAAAATTAAAATGTATTATTATTTTTTTTTTAAGATTCTTGTTTTAAACGGTGTGTGAACTACAACTACTAGATGTCGCAGTATGGCTAGTTGCCCAGAATTGACGGCCCCCATTTCTGGTAGAGTGAAATTTGGATGCAACATGACAGACACAGTTGACAAAATTACAGCAGCTCCTTCCTTAAAAATATAAAGCCAATGTGTGGTATTTCAGCTCTCTTTTTACATTTTCAGTGAACTATGTGGAATATCGCAATATGTATTGTATCGCAATGTAATCGTATAGCGTATAGATATTTTATATTGTGTCGTGATATGTATCGTATCGTGAGGTCCTTGCCAATACCCAGCCCTAATATAGTCTGTGTTGTTATATTTTGAAGACCATATCGTCTTAAAACGCCCATTATTTAAACTAATGTTTTTATATGCAGACATGCAACATACTGTAATGAACCTGCTGTAACCACCGTACCTCTGACTTTGAGCCTTCTCCTCCTCTAGGCTCTGCATGACCTGCAGGGGCAGTAGGTCCTGGGCTGTGGGGGTGTGTGTGATGTCCAGGAGTGATTCAGGTGGATCGTGAGGCTCTGCTAGGCTCTGGAACAACCTCTGCCTGAGGGTCAGGGTGGAGGGGGCGCCACGGTTGCCTCCGCTAGCCCTGGGGGTGGAGAAGTAAAGCAGAAGCCAATGATAGTCTTTAATGCAAATACGCAATAATGACTATTTATAATGAGATTTACAATGCTTTCTATAACACTCTTGTCTTTTTCTAAACCAACAGGTTAAAGGTTCACTCCTTGATCACATTAAAGCTGCCCCTAAACCCTCAATCGTTACCCCAGCTTATTATGAAACACAACTGCATTAGGGCCCCTTTTCTTGGAGTCTGAATTCAAAACAGCTATGCTGATTGGTTGAATCCAGTGAGCGGGATCACCTCCTGCTCTTCTTGCAGTCAGGTAGTTCTGTTTACAAACAAGCTAGTGCAACGCAATCGAGGAATGTCCCTTTAAGTTTCTATTGTTTTTTTTACTATACCATAGTCAACTACTATACCATGTATTATTCCAAGAAAAATACATCACTTCCTGTATGCTATAGTGATCTCTCGTTTTGATAGCAAATACAATTGTTTTCATAAACTAGGTGTCGGTTGAAGCATAGTGTTTTATCAACAGCAAAACAAACATTTATTCTGACAGAAAAGTTAGAAATGTTTCAATAGATACATAATGCGATCAACACATTTGAAAAAAAATTGTGACTTTTACCCCTCTGCCTCCTGCTGTTTCTCGCGGTGGGTGTTCCTGACAGCGTCGGCCCACTCCTGTGGGGGCTGGAAGCTTTTCAGAGACTTTGTTTGGAAGTAAACCAGAATATCCCCATTTTCCGTCACAGCATCTGTGGAAAAAAGGGAGGAGAAATTAGGCTTTTTGTACTTTTAATAAACAATGTAGCTGTATAAAATATGATATTCACATTCATTACTATGCAAACTGGGGTGTAAACAGTTTAATGGGTGTATATAGCATGCTTGGCTATTAATAGGATTTAATACATTTTCTAATTTTCTCTCACCCTCACAAACGGGTGGTCCAGGGCTGCGCCAGTCTTTCAGCTTGTGGTCGATACACAGCAGAACAACCTCATCCCAGGGGATCTGATGGAAGGAAGGACCCTCCTTCTCCGCCCACTCCCGCCAACCGCACAGGGCCGTGGGCGGCCCACGGCCTCGGCCCTGCCAGCACTGCAGGCGGACCCGCTCCAAGAGGTTCTCCAGGCGTGACATGAGCAGGGGCTGACTGTGAGCGGAGGCCGGGATCTGAGAGGCAAAGCCGTGGATGGAGGAGCACAGCTGGGCCCACGAGGCTGGAGAGAGGAGGGAAATATAGAGGGTTTATTGCTCTGAAAGTAGGTTCTGCACTTCAAGTGGAGCAAAATGGAATGGCTTGAAATGCATAATGGAACTTTGGTTCCTTCCGTGTGGTTTACTTTAGACACTTAAGATGAAGATATTATTTTTCCATATAATATTGTATTACAGCCTATGTGTGTTTTCAGATGAACGGCAGAATGAAGCTTCCCCTCTCACTGACCGGCTGTAGACGGGAGCTCCCAGAGCGGGACCTGCAGGCTGAGGATGGCTCTGTGGAGCCATGCCAGGTGTTGAGCCGAGTTCCAGCCCAGCAGAGGCACCAGGTGGCGGGTGTCCGGCAGGGAGAACTCCCCCGGCGGCCAGGACAGGCCGCAGAGCTCCTGGGAGGATACAGCGTCCGCCAGGTGGCGTAGGACGGCGTTGTACAGGTGGATGACGGGCAGGGGGTCCTGGAAGGGAAGGCCTGCGGCCGCACGCTCCTGCCGGTGGCCGCAGAGCCTGGTGCTGAACTCACGGCTCAGACCGGCCTCCACAAAGTGGACTAGGGTCTGGCAGGAGAGGGGGTTGGGCAGGGGGGCACGGGCCAGCAGCCAACGCACGGCCTGACCCAGCTGGGGGAGGAATACACGTAGAAGTACGTTTACAGAAACCCCACTGTAGAGAAACTGTAGTAAAACACAGAGTCCGTCACTTGTGCGTTACCTGCTGGCTGCCCTGCACGTCGTTGGTGCTCTCTGGTAGGTAGAAGAACAGGTATTCTGATATCAGACCCTCCTCCACCAGGGCATTCAGCATCAGGGCTGGAGGACAGCAACAGTTTAGGGTGCATTACTGTTTAGCAGTGCAATAACATTGACCCCAGTCAAATGGTTCCATTGACTTCACTACTGGAGATGCATGCAGACAGTGGTTTGTGACTGAAAGATTGCAAGGCACAGCATCATACATTTTTCTTTGTCCACACAAGGGAGATGATGTGATGTTGAAATGGAAGCCATTTAAGCGCAGTTTGTGAAAACTGCTAAGTGTGAAAAGCACTCAGCTTAAAACTGCGTAGGCAATTTATAATCGTAATTGTAGCTGTCCATTAGAGCATCACTGCTTCACTTGATCTTTTTATGTGCCCTGTGGTTCTTGTAAATAAAACTTCACACTAATGGTACTTAAAGTTGGGAGCAGGATAGTTTAATGGTCTTGGTGGAGTGCCTTATGCCACAATAACAAAATAAATGAAGGTGGTTGGATTGCAGCCGACACCGCTGTCTTTACACCCATAGGGTGACACATTGAGGTGAAAAGCTAGTATTTCTGTTTATAATATTCAGCGTGCGTTTCCCGTCATCGTACCATCTTCCAGGTTCTGTGTACTGGCGGTGGCATCGGGACCTGGCACAAGCACAACCAAGGGCAGCGGGCAGTGCCATGCGCTGGCCTGTTGGAGCTGTTTGAGCTGGAGCAGAGCGGAGAGCAGGGGGACGTCCTGGTCCTCTTGCCCAGGCTCGGAGGCAGTCGGGGCAGGCAGCAGCAACAGCAGGGCCCCCGTCCCCTGGAGGTCACAACACTCCTCCATCTTGGACAGACCGTCGTCACTCAGGGGGCCGCGAGTCACCTGGAGACACAGCAGCATGAGAAATATGGTTCACCACAGTAGTTTGTCTGCATGTGTGCCTTTACATGCTTGGGCTTGTTTTCTTTCGGTTATAAATGCCGGGATCTATTCAAATAGGATCCAACATTCCCACGGCATTACTTTTCACTATTAGCCTTTTTCACAGTGACCCAGAAGTGTCATAATAATCAGGCAAACTTTCTTCCTGGCTAGCCTGTAAACACAAGAAATGTTAATTCCCACCACTGGTATAGCATCTGGAAACCCCCCAAATATATTAAACCCTTAAAATGTTTTTATTTCTTCCCCGCACCAAAAAAGCTCAATATACCACATAAAATGGCTTAGCAGTATCCCTATTCTCTACACTTACACTCTAAGGAGGTAGCCAGGATCTATGAATAAGCTAATTCTAAATGTCCTCATGCCCCTTTTGATCTTCCATACAGACAGAAACAGGCCGACGCTACAAGCCTCAGGAAAACCTCTTCAAGCAATTAAACCAGCCGTAGCCCCTCTCCCACCTTAATGCTGATGTGGACTTTGTATGCGTGTTCGTCCTTCTCCTGGAGTGTGTTGGTGACACACAGCGTCTGCAGCGTGCCCTCCGCCTGCCTCTCTGTGACCTCTGACCCGTGTCCTCCGCCCAGCTTCACCTCCAGCCAGTCTGACAGCACACTGACGGGGAATACGAGTCAGCCATGCTCAGTCAGCCATTACGGAAACAGTTATGACATGTCATCCACCATAGGATAACCTTTATGGCAACAGTCCCACTGTATATTGGTACTGGAATAGGTCTTCCCATTATTAATTTGGTTAAGTTAAGGATAAGAGATAGGTTTATTTTAGGCCCAAGTAAGAGAAAAGAAAAAAATAAATGCTCTGCCTCACTGCTATGAGCAAAAAAACACCTAAAAGTTACCTCTGAAACCTACAGGGAAGGGAAAAATAAAATAAAAATAATATATATATATATATATATATAGTACATCCTTTACATCACAATCTCACACACAGTTTTGCGTAATTTGGTGGGAAAGAACCCACATAAAACGTGCGTTCTCTCTACACTTATCAATGGAACCGCTTCTACCACAAACCATCCCCATGTAAGAGAGACTGGAGAATGTAGAGGCGCTACCTGTCAGCCGGGCTGGCCACACTCTCATGGTCGCTGGGTAACAGAAGGGCAGCCTTCCAGAAGATTCTCTCCGGTGAGCTTGGGTAATTCTCCACCACGAGCGCCGGCAAATCCAACGGCGCCCACACGGTCTCTCTGAAAGCAACAGCAGAAATATTTCGATGTTGTGCTCGGTGAGAAAGACGCAGATATTATTGTGCGAATAATGACAAAGATTAATTATTATAACTGGCTCATTAACTGACTCTAAAAGCTGCTGGTAGAAGTAGTGCACTCTCATCTGGTGGATGGCTTCTTGTCTCATCTTCAGTAACCTGCGATTAAGGAACACATGATGTAACGATTTCACATAACCTACCATACAAAATGTATCAAAACCTAAGTAGCACTGTGATTTACCCGTCTAAATGGTCACCTAAAATAATTAAATGCATCACAGTTCATTAAGAAATATACAATATCAAATATCAATGTTTAGCCAGGGGGCTAGGGTTGGTGCTGTCGGTACCGGGTGCTGGATAGGGCCATGGTGCCAGCGTTGCCCAGGTGGACGAGGCCTCGGGCCAGGTCGGCCAGGCAGGGCCGCGGGGGAGCGCTGGGCGCCAGGGCCTTCAGTTTGAAGCGGGGGTCCACGCAGCAGGGGGCAGCAGGGAACCCTCGCATCTGTCTCTTCAGCTGGCGACGCACGGCCACAACGTCCCGCCACCTGGCCAACAGAGCGATCAATGGGTCAATCAATCAATCAGCTCAAGGGCTTATGGTTAGAGGAAGTTGTTTATTACCCAGTGTTCAATGTGACTGGAACGGGGGTTACAGGCTGGACAGATACATCGGTCTTCAGTGGCATAAACAAATGAACCCCACATAATATTACAGCGTAACTGAGGGCTCTACCTTTTGATGTACTTGTGAATGTGCTGGAGCTCCGCCTCCAGGAGCTCTTCCACCAATAGGGCGATCTCCGCTCCTAAAGTCTCCTCCACCAAGCCGTTACAGATCTCCAGTGTGCAGCTGGCTATGCGGGCAGCTTTCTTCTTCTCTGCCTCTCTGAGGAAGGCCAGCAAACAACAGGGTCACAACAGGAAAGGATAGTTAAACTGTAATCTAAACCATTAAACACAAATACGTGAGCACATTATTGTAGATTATTCCCAGTTATTAAAATAAAAATGTAAAGGTTAATATTTTCCCATAAAAATGTAATGGTAGTGTTTTGATGATTGGTGGTAGCTTTCAAATTCAGTCAATCAATTGATAAAATCATGTAACCATTACTGGTGTCAGTGTTTCTTGTATTACAGCTGTCCATTAACAGCAGGATGCGATGAATGGAAAAAAGGTGGCAGCAAAAAGAATCAAAACATTCCGGGGTCTTACCGGATCTCAGCCGCTGCCACCTGCTGGACGCTCTCGTCCAACACCTCCTGGAAGATCTCTGAGCAAAGAGACAGGCTGAACTGGGCCAGGAAAGCCTCTCGCTCCTGCCTCCTCCTGGCAGAGAGACAGAGAAAAATGTATAGTCAAGAATATTTATTTTATTGTACGTTATGATACCAATTGTTTTTGTCAGATATTTGAAGCTATTAAGGGGGATTTAAGAGAAAACAAGTCATTCCAATATTTAATTTAATTGAGAATGTGTAGGCGTCATATTCTGTCCCACGCTGTTTACATGCATTTGTTTACGTTTAATGACACACAGACAGCCCATATAACTCCTGCAAACAACAACAGAATGTGAGACAAGGTGTGGACACACAAGGGTAGACTTGTAGGACAGACAGGTTATGACTCTGTGTAGGGGGGCTCAGAAGGCTAACCTGGCCTCCTCCAGCCTGCGTTTCTCCAACGCCACGCGCTCCTGTTCGAGGCGGAGCTCGGTGGAGGAGAGCTCCTGCAACATCTTGCCCACCACTTCGCTTACCAGCGCCTCCGCCTGTCCACTGCTCTCCCTGCAAAACATAAACGGGTTTCAATGCCTAAGGAGTTGGGAGAGACTTTTAACCTGTGTCCTCCTCTATGTATAGTTGTCGTACTTGTGCTGTAACTCAATTAATGAGTACACCACTTGATGATTGGAAGGGGAAATCCATTGCATTAAAGGTCCAGTGTGTAATATTTCTGAGGATCTAGTGACAGAAATGCAATATAAGATCCATAACTATGTTGTCA
>JAODLI010009794.1:0-26186 GCA_027575585.1 Percopsis omiscomaycus | reverse complement strand
AAAATAAAATTGAAATATATATATATATATATATATATATATATTGTATTCATAGAAGAAAGACATTTACTGGCTTCTCTTATTGCATGTTTGCAACAAAAAATCATTTTGGGGCAATACAAAAAAAGCAATGCAAATTCACAAATAGCCACACAGAACTACAAAACAAAAACCAAAAATTCACAACAATTATTTTCAGCACCAAATGCATTCAAGCTATACAGTATGAAAAAAATAAACTGTAACCTCAAATCAGAGAGAACTTCAATTGTTAGCAAACTCATAGCAAAGCCACTAGATCATTAAATAATTCAAATATGTATATTAACATTACAGGCCCTTTACGATCTTAGATACAGTATAGCTCTGATGTCAAAAAAGACAGGTATTACTATGCTTGTATTAGATTTGTATTATACAAAAGTAACCTGAACAAAAAGAAAGAGACTTTTGAGGTCACTTCTTGTATTTGTAAAATATAAATCTACCGTAATTGTTAATAAAATAGGTGATCACGATAGTAGGCTTACATCATAAGGCCTCACACAGGCAGGACAAATATGCCTGCAAGCCAGTTAGACTAGGGCTAATGTCACAGGATATTCAAGGAGAGTCTAATCCCTACAAAATACTTTACATTTAGCCTCATGCTGCGGCATGAACTATAGGCTGTTATAGACTATCATATACTGGATGCATTTTAGGTATACATGAGACAATAGGTATTTCATTCATTTCATTCATTTGAATGTCAACATTTTACTTTTTCAAAGATTAGTTCATTTTTTTCAGCTCCAATTATATTTTTTGTTCTTATGTACATTTCTAACTAGCAGTTATGATTTCTCCAGGTTTGCATTACGATAGGAAGTATCAGACTATACAGCCTCTCTCTTATTGTTACCTCTTATTGCTAACAATTGACTCCCCATCCTTTTAATGTCAAGAGCAGTCTTGAATATAACCTAGTGGTGGGCCTTTTTGAGGTGGCAGGTACAGACCACTGGCTGACTGGTGCTGGGGCTGGAGCTCGGCGGGACCTCCTCTCTGTGTTTGGACTGCTTAGGCTCCTCTCTCCGTTTCTCC
This sequence comes from Percopsis omiscomaycus, assembly GCA_027575585.1. NCBI lineage: Eukaryota > Metazoa > Chordata > Actinopteri > Percopsiformes > Percopsidae > Percopsis > Percopsis omiscomaycus. Next base: position 25,100 of record JAODLI010009794.1, on the reverse strand, counting down.
ACCTCCTCTGCCTCTCTCACCTTTCGGACCTCCTGGCGAGGCGAAGACCTCACATCGCGACCTTTCTCTCCCACCAGCGCCTTAGAGGGCACACGCAGGTTCTTGGGGGACGCCGCGTTCTGCGTCTGGACCCTCTTGACGTGGTCGACGGCGTACGGCCGGTCTTGCTGCTCACCCGAGTGCTTGGCCCCCGCCGACTTGTCGGCCACGTGCTTCTTGGCCGGTTGAGCGGGGGGCTTGTAGGCCTCCAGCTTGCGCTTGTGGCTCATGGCGGATGCACAGCAGATGATAAACACCATGACGATGAGCAGGGAGGTCACAACGATAATGATGAGCAGGTTCTCCTGCAGGAAGTCTACCACCCGGCTGAGGACAAAGTCCTTGAGGCGGATCATGGTGGTGGTGATGGTGTCGGTGAGGGAGGGAGCGCCGGTGGCGGCGGCGGGGGTGACGTGGACGGGCGCTTTGGTGGAGAACGAGGTGGGGAAGAGGAGCTCCAGCCCTTCGTCCCCGCTGCCGTCCATGGATGTGTTGAAGAGGGGAGAGGAGTGACTCCCGCTGCTGTACCACAGCAAGACCAGGGCCGCGCACGTGAGGTGGAAATCCAGGGACTTCATTTCCTGAACCCCGAAAAGACAAGAGATAATAGAGAATCTCTGTGTAGTTGTGGAGATACGTTTTAAATCTGACCTTCACGGTTCTACCAAAGAGAAGCATGCAATCTCACATTGAGACCAGCGAAATGTACTGAAATGTGTCTGCTTTCACGGTTTGTTTGTCTTGTGCACTAAAGGAAACTTTGAAATGAGGAGAAAAACAAATATTTTCTCCCATTTCACACCTTGTATCAAATCTATTTTAGCAGTCAGAAGAGCAGCCATTACTTATTTGGGGTGGAGACAGTGAGTTTGGTGCTGAATGGCTTATAATTTGCAGAGGAGATGGAGGCCACCCATCCACCACACCAAAGCCAAGAGGAAGCTATATATTCCACACGGAGCAGAGAGGCGTGGGAGAGCTGTGGTTGTGGCCTCTATATTTACACTGGGCAGCAACTCCTATACAACAGACTACAGTAGCAGGGAGCTGGGAAGCCTGCATCAAGAGTTGTTCCTGGAAAACAATTATAGCAGCAATTGACCGAACAAGCTGTTCTCCTGCAGCCAAGGTTATTTCACTGCTTTTATCTGTTTGTTTTCTCTGCACCGCTCTCTCTCTCTCTCTGCCAATTAATTAAATCAAATGAAGAGCCTAAATTAGTTTTCAAAAGGGCACTCTTTAAGTACAGAACATTGCCACCTTTTGACTTCCCTGAAACTCTCAACATAGTAATTAGACAGCGCTCAGATGGGAAAACAACCTTTTAATCAGTGTGCATTATGTCAACGTCAGCCTCTGCTCTTCAGTCTAACACTGCACAATGTGTCCATGCGTCCTTGTGTGGTCATACATGTATATTTTAGTCTTTGAAAAACTAGATGGCAGGCTCATGGCTGGATGTATAGCTTTAGAATTACAAAGCTCTCTGACTGACCCATATTTTTTTACCTACCCATAATTACATTTACCTCAAACTGATGGGTCCACATCAGCTTGACCTGAAGGCCAGAAGCCAATGATGGAATTATTTCATGTGTGATTTGGCTGTTTAAACTTTCATAACATAAATCCTCACATAATTCTCATATATTAAAGTCAAAATTCATTCATTATTAGTTATTTGCATGATTTGGCATCAGTAAATGCTTCCAGATGTGGTACAATTAAGGGTTGAAAAAAAAATTCAATAACCTCTGAACCCTTCAGTGAAGATGCTGGCAAAGGAATAAAACCGACTGTTTAAATGTTAGTCTTTAGTCCCATAACACATAACGTTCAAAACATCCTTTCTACCTGTGTCGCTTATACCTCATACCTTAACATGATATAGACAAGTATTGCATTCTTGTGCTGCACTGTATTATTGAAAATAGAAATTAATCTTTCTAACACAATGTTAGTTAAGTTAAATCTATAGCTGAGGCTTACAAGTACAAGTACAAGTACATCTTTTAAATCATTTAAAAGTATTTGTACTTACAGAATGTGATGTCTTGGCGTCCTCTGAACAGAACAGAACAGGACAGCGTGACAGAGAAGGAGAGATGAACAAGCAGGAGCAAGAGGGAGGCAGGGTAATGAGAGGAAACTGAGGGTGGAGGAGCGGTTCCAAGCACCCGCCCTTCTGACTGGGTTTAGGTCTACAGTTTTCTGGTGAGCTCCAAAAAAGTCTGCTCACTGTAACATGTTCTCCTCCCTCGAACATTCTTATGTCCTTGTGGACGAAATATTTAGCATTTAACTGTCTTTTCCCATGTTTGCAAGAATCATTTGAAAGGGAACGGCAATATAGATGTGATTATATCAAGGGTTTTATTATACATGGTAGTAGAACTGAAATAAACGTATCAATTGAGGGTTTTTAATGGAAATACTTTGTTGTGAAACTCAAGTTATAAAGTTGTGTTATCCGACTTTGTTTTAAACAAGAAGTGGAGGTTTCTAGGTAGAATTCACAAAACCTTTGCAGTTTGTACACTGCTGTAATGGTTACGGGTATTTCTGTACTCGGCAGGGCGAGTCTCAAGACTTCACTGCCTCCCACTAAGTCCTCTCTAATTAAGTCCATTTGATTACAGCCTGACATACAAGACCAGTGCATAGGAAAGAAAGGGCATGCCTTTCATCCCAAAACACATGTACTAAGTTAACATATATAAACACCATGGGCTTATACAAGCATTTATCTCTGAATGTAGGATTACTATTCTGGCGTCATGCCCACGTTTTCCTAATATTGACAAAAATAACCTTCTTAATGTTTATATAATTTATGAACATATATGTACACATTTATACATATCAATTTATGTGAAAATATCAGGTAATGGGAAATCTTCTGTACAATCCACTTTTTTTATTCCCCGACTAAACATCTCAGCACCTCACATTTTCCAAAAGGGTTTGTATGTTGGCAGACCACAAACAATGTTTTGTTAAAGATTATGGATAGCAGCTGTAATGTTTATAACACATTCATTTTTGCTCTCATTACATTTTAATAAGCCTTAGTGCAGATGAGGTTTGTTAGACTGAAGCAAATGCCAAATTGATTTGAGACATGTCCATTTCATCAGATATCCATCTCTGTAAAGAAAGCTCAAATGTATACAACTTCAAAGTCAGCACACACCACCCAGTGACTGTATTTTAAACTAAAACAGAGAAAGCTCACTTTTTAAAATTTCTTTATTCATTTTCTTATAATCAATGATTGATTGATACTTGAAGCAGGAATAATGAGTAGAAACGCTGAATAGAAGACCTCTAATTGAGTCTTAATTCACGTTTGTTTTTTCTGTGATACCTTTTCGATGTCATAATATCTGTGCTAAAATGGAGGTTCATTTTTTTGTGATACATTATGGCAAGGGACACAGATGAGGGAAAAACATTTAAAAAGTCACCATAAACTCATACATACATTATATATGACTGAACCACTATCCCCTATTTAGCACAACCACCAAAATAAAAGAGGGGAAAATATATAATAAAAAAAAGTCTGTCTTGTTGTTTACACCGCTTTCACTCACTTTTCTAGGCTTTTATTTCAAACATACATCTACCTTTCAACTGCACATTTCTCAAACCTATGCTATCTTTCACTAACATTCCTCACATCATAGCTCTCGTGCCTAGAATGGTATAAATAAGCCATACATTGGCAGCCTTATGTATAAGATAGAGCAGTATAGTTTAACAAGTGGTCGTCTGCGACAGACCCACATTTCCTTACGCTAGCAGTCTATGTGACCAAATAGTGCTCATTTACAGGGCTACATCTTAAAACAACAAAGAATCAATGTGCCGAGCTTTGACTGACAGCGTCCATGTTTGGCACCAGTGAATAATACCCGTACTGTGGTGGAAAGCACCAAACAGGTTGGTGCCTTCATAAACTGGCGCTGAAAACTTTAGATGGAATTCAAGGATGCACATCAATGGAAATGCTGCATAGTGCACATTAGAACAACTGCATAATGTTATCCTGATTAACGTGCTTTACAGGGAGGCTCCTTTGTAGTGTATTTCTAATTGAAGGTAACCTTTACACCTATCAAACAAAGCAACTCAATCTATATAATCATCAGTCCTCTATCAACACTCCCACACATCAATGGCACATTCTGGTCTTTACAGTTGTAACAGACCTTGAAAGGCAAACAACAGACCCACTAACCGTCCGACCTCTGCTCTGAAACATATCCAGATAGAAAGGCAGAGCTTTTTATCGAAGTTGGCAATTCCATAAGAACAACTTATAACAAACAACCTATAACAAACAACCTTGTCCTTGCCCTTGCTCTTCTTGCTACTTAACTACAGGGGGGTGGGGAAACAAGAAGTGGAAGTGCTAAGAAGGATACAGGAACAGCTAGAGACGAAAAAGAAACAGGCTAAAATTAACAGTGAAGCTTTGACCCAACTATTCAATTAATTGTAGCTTTAGGCAAGTCTCAGTGAATCCATTTCATAACCAACCCCTCCCTCACTTTTACTGTCTGAAGACAAAACAAAGCCCACGTGAAATCAAGTAGGTACACCCAAAAAGGCCAAAGACATTTGAGGCACATATTCACACATACATTAAGCCTTTATCCTGAATTCTTAAATATTCAGTGGCGTTCACCACCAGTCAATAATAATCAAGAATGTTTTTATGGCATATGATATAACGTACTGGAATGATGGAAGAAGAATTGCACTACATTTGACTGCACTTAAATCTTATAACATTAGCCCACACATACAAAACACTGAGAGGTTGGTGACAAACAAAACATAGATGGCAGCCCTTTTTTTACAAAAAGGTTGAAAATATGCAATGTCATTGATCCTTCCAAGGGCTTGACATCAAAAATGACAAAATAACAAAAGCGTACCATAGTACCAGAGTCGGCACCATGGATTAAAGTAGAATGTTTACAGAAAGTAAAGAGGAATTTTTGGTCACATGAAGAATGGCTAGTGAGGTTTGTGTAAGCCATTGTTCATTTACACATTTAAGCACAGAATGGATGTTGTTATACTAGGTACAAAAGGACTGCCAGCTGAAATGAGTTGTGGTGTCCTCTGATGGTATGACAAGTTAAACAAATGAAATTGGGGATAAAAAGAATGCCAGAAAGAGGGGGTAGGTTCACGTAGCTTCAACAGATACAGAAAAACTATGCCATAAATTATGTCTGTTGAGTGAGTATTAAACTATCAAATACTGTGGCACACTTTATAATCAGTGATTACTTTTCTTATTACAGTTTGGAGTCTTCCTTGTACAAGCATCTTTTTTCCCCTAATTATTAATATTTACCACTGATGAAATCTCTCCGCACTCTTTGCATTACCGGTCTACTTCACCGAGATTCATGGTTTATATTTTGAATCTTCCCACGAAAAGGAGAGAGAAAAAATACTGTTGAGGAGGTGTAAACAAAATTTGGCAACAATATAAGCGGGGGTTTGTGAAATACTGATATATCCTACTTAACAAATTGGGCAATGTTCATTGGCAATTTCTTTGTCATGTTTTTAAAAAGGAAAAGGAATTTGTAAAATTTTATACAACAAAACAGACAAAATAAAAATAACTGCCACAGATTAAAATGAGTAGATTCTTCTTTCAACAAAAAGCAATATTTTCCACAAAAGTTTGCCACATGTCCTTATTTCATCTGTGTCGACTGAGGGTTAGGGGCTGGCTAAGAAAAAAGTTCATCTGGAATGTAGCTAGGGGTCGCTGCTTCGCTGCTACACAGGCCCCAGGAGGAATGCCTGTCATTGAGATTGGCAGTAACTGGTCCCGCCCACCTCCCAGCCAATGGAACATCCTGAATTGTAGTGGGTTGGGGAAAGCGTCCTTAAATGGCGATTTTGGACATCTGCTCTTCAAGTTTGATGATTCGCTTCTCCTGACTGCTGACCAGGTCCTTGAGGGATTTGACTTCTTTCAAGATCTCCTCCAACTTGGCTTCACTTTTCTGTGGGAAAGAGGATAAACAACTTTAAAATGCATTATTTGGGACAATTGTCTTATCATATTACTAAAGCTTTTCTAGTCATTTTCTAATTCTAAGCCTAGAGCCGAGTTGTTATCACGGCCTGTAGTCAGGCACGAGCATTGTGGCAGGGCCTGGAACTCCAGGCTGCACTGCACTGCATGATTACAGGTCTGAAGTGCAGGGAGAAGTATAGGCCTTGGCTGGGCCCCCAGGCGAGTGGCTGGGATGTGGCTGAAGCTGAGCAGGACGCCCAGCAGCGGGGCGCCCAGAGCAGCAGAAGACCCACAGTTTGTGGGTCAGGAATGGGCTTGTACAACATCAACAAACCACCTCGTGAAGTCATTCAGTAATCTGCTATACTGCTTAAACATCACTTCTCCAGAGACCCAGCAATACGTGATCAGGCCAGAATAAGGGGCAATTAGAAACCCAATAACACTGGTGGATTTAGACTGAGCAGAATATATATAAAATAGCCACACTATATAAACATACTGTAGCTAGGCTATTGTAGCCTAGCTATGAAAAGCCATTGGTATGAACAGCAGCAAAGAAGATTGGTGTGATAACAGTGTTTTACAAATGCACTGTGCAAGCATACTTCACTCACAATGGATGGGGTTGGGGAGGAAGACTTGTTGGTGGGGGGTGTTTTCTCCATTTTCTTGGTCAGCTTGTTGTCCAGAATGTTCTTCTTGACCACCTTGAGGTCCCGGTTCTTGCCCGGGACATAGCCGTGCTTCAGTGAGATGAGGATAGGGTCCCCGTTCTTGCCCTCGAACCAGTCCTCTGCCTCCAGGGCAGGGTCCGGCCCGGCCGTGTCTGGGTACAGGTCGTCCTGGAAAAGGTCCGACTGCAGCGCCGGGGGAGAAAGAAATACTGTATGCGACGCTATGAACAACTTACATTACATGGCAGTCAGAGATAAAGATGGCAGACTAGAGGGCTCACATCAGTGTGTAACCTCACCTTTCTAGGTACAGTCATGATGATAGGCTCACACTTTCTTTCATGTAGTTTGTAGAACCTGTCAAATACAATTATAATGCTACTTATTACCTGCATCCTTGTGTACAACTAAAGGACCACAGCCAACACAATCCTTTACTTTGGATAAACAAATAAAACAAACTAATTATATAGTCAGTATGCACTGCCACCTAGTGGAGAAGTAAAAAAAAAGAGTCCACTTAAGCAGTCAAGGGAGGAATATAACCAACACAGCATTTTCTCTGGATATAATAAAACGAATTAATATTTTAGCCTAATCGGGCTTACCTAGCGATTTCACACTTGTTGACATCCAGGCCCCTCTTGGGCATGTAGCCCATGCCCCTCTGGGGCTCCTTGGTGGTGAACGTGTTGAGGAAGTGGACATACGGCGCCTCGTCTGTGATCTCAAAATAGCGGATGCTACTGTCGCCCTATATAATGCAGAGAATACATTAAACAACGTGTAAATGATGTCCAATTCACGTTTCTATTGAGCAACTGCAACACACCTTTCCACAAAGGTAAACCACACTGGTGTCTGGGTCATAGAAGGGCAGGAGAACTCCGTTGCTGGTGTCCATCTCGTGAACAGAAATGGCTTCTTCCATGCTTTGCTAAAAATGAAGACCAATGACAGAAGTCAGTGGGGGGCGATAGGCCTAGCAGAAGGATACAAAATAAATTTCCATTCAAAAATAACCTACAAAAAAACAGTACGAATGTAGTGGTATATTTTAAAGCTTTAATTAATGAATGCTATTGAACACTATTGAACGCTATTGAAGTTCACCTAGAAAATATTCCGAGAAGACTGGAAATAACAATAAACAGTTCCATTATGTTGTCATAATATAATGCTGCATTCTTGTGGAAGATTTACTCCTCAGTTTGTGTCTGGAATTACACCAAACATTGTTTTGGTTTGAAACTCACGAGCACCCTGCCGCACCTCAGTACTCTCATTCCTCTTCATCTCCCCTACAGTGCTCATAGGCTCACATCTTTCCTAAGAAAGGCCACGTGCACTGTTGTTGTGCAATTGAGGAGTGTACCTTTAATACACTGTATTTTGATTAAACAGTAAGGTAAACGCTCAGCGATACAGTGTTGATAAGCAACAAAGTAACCATGGAAGAGCCAGCCTACCGGGTTCCACAGAGCCAGTTGTCTCTCACTCATGCGGCTGAAGCCTGTGGTGAAGATATTCCCATCAGCCAGGAAGATTGCCCTCATGGGTCGAGCTCCCTCATGTGCCTTCTCTTTCTCCTGTGAAGATTAAAGGCCAACAGAACACACGCGTGGGCAACGTATATATTCTGACCGTTTAAAAAGAACATACTCTTGGAATGACGCTTTTTGTGACACTACGGAAGGTCCAAGTTGTATTTTTATAATTAGTTCATTCTAAAGCAGCTCAGAGACCCAACTAGAGAAAGAGCGTTGCAACAACAAATGTCTCACCACCACGAGTGTCTCCTTGCGAGGGTCAATGACACGAATGCTCTTGTCCTTGCAGGAGGTGCAGATGAGGCTGCCATTGCGGTTCCAGCAGACGCTGAAAATGACATCCGGGTGCATGTCCTCCAGGTTGATCATGGCCTCACCTGTGCCCACGTTCCAGATGATGATCTGGTTGTCACAACCTGGACAGAGAGGGGAGCTAAACTTAGCATGTAGTATTTTGTAGTTTGGAATGAACCTGCTCTCTCAAAAATATTTTTAATTATTGACAATAAGTGACATTAAAGACAGACAAGGTTTGCTCTGGTGACCACGTTTGATATTCGATATCCTGCTTGTTCTGTATTCAGGTTAACTATTGAAGCTTCTAAATTAAAGTGAAAGGTTGTTCCTATACCCACGCCCCGCGTAACAGAATAAACGCAGATTGGTTTGGTTGCTCACTGTTTAGGTCTTCCGCAAAACACAACACTAAATATTCAGGCCTTTACAATGATAAGAAAAGAAAACATGAAATTAAAGTTTCAAAGAAATGCATTCAAACAAAAATTTCAAAGTCAATGTTTTGTAAACTTTTGTTGCGGTTTCCATTTAGTAATTGTTTTGTTGATGGTTTTTGGATTCTAGTTAAGTTTTAGAAGTTGTTTTGTTTCCTTTTTGTTCATTTGATCACTTGAGAGCCGCCATACTTTCCCTTAAGTATTGGATTTCCCACATAGGTTCACGTTCTAAGGGGCAGGAAAGTAAAGTCTCACCTGCACTGAGAAGGACGTTGCGTGCCGTAGGGTGCCATGTGATGATGCCAACCCGTTTGGAATGGCCCTCCAGTACTACCACTGGCTCAGACAGAGAGGTAACCAAGCCGTTCTCAGGTATCTGCCAAACCTATAAGAAACCCCATAGGTAAAGGTCAGGGTGGTAACCTTTTAACCCTTAAGCTCTGACTGAATGATGTGTATTGAGAACCATTTAATTATCAAATATGTCAGTAATACAATAACTCACTACTGTCACACAGACAACTCTCATTGAACTTACAGTACCAAGAGAAACCTGAGGGGGGAGGCAGAGGCTAAGATGGTATTTTGTGAAATGACTATACAGACATGTGGCTGTTTAACATACAACAAGGCAGTCTTTGCAAAAGATTAACAATGCTTGCTTTATTAATAATAGTTCCTTTCCTATATCAGATATTAACATATAGCCTGCTACTATGGGAGCTACAGTACATGCCTATATGGGAGCCCTACAAATGGTCCATTCAAAATGCACAAGAGGTAACCCTGTACTAGACCACTATTGACATATGCCATACTTAATAAGGAAGTCCTAATCTAAACTAAACAGTGTAAAATAGACCTTATTCATGTGGGGACTTTTCACTAGCAATAACAGATTTTATGAAGAGGGGAAGCATTGCTGGTTCAACTTCTGCAAACATGAATAAAACATTGCATGTGTTCAGAGTCTGGGGCATTTTTGACAGGAAGAAAGGGAAGCCAGTGCTTACAGGTGAGGAAGTGGTAGCAACAGAAACCTAAGCACACAGCACACAATGCTCCCTGACCTACATGGATCAAATAAGGACATATGGAAAGAAGTACCGTGCCATACTCAAACAAGTCAGTGACCTCAGCCCAATAAAACAGCTTAATCGTTCCCTGGCTGTGATTGCAACGTATCTGAGCCTAATGTAATCCAGAAGGTGAGGCCTATGTCTGTAGTCTGGCATTTGGCAATTTAAACATGCAGTCTCCTGTCAAGCAGTAGCTGCAGTGTGTCTGAGGGCGTTATGATTACATCGCTCAAGGGAATGGTAGATCTTTCAGCTCGTGCAGTCAGTGTAAGCTTACCATGACTGTGCAGTCCTCAGAACCACTTGCAATGACCTGATCATTGTGGGGGCACCAGTCGATGTCTAACACCGGGCCCGTGTGACCACACACTGTGGGGTAGGATTTGTCAATGCGTCCTGTCTGTGAAAAAAAAAAGAAGAAAAAGAGAGAGAGATCAACACAAAGTAATGAGATGGGTCCCGGCCAGGCAGCTTAGACAACGCCATGCGCTTTGAAATACAATTACAACACACTCCCAAATAGTCACACCTGCACACGCAAACAAACACCTTGTGAAATAAGTTTCTACTGATGCAATACTAAACACAAAACATAAGGATAATGAGATTAAGCTTTGCATTGTTGTGATATGACCCTGCACAACATCAGAGGAGCTGAATCCCACAAGAATAAAAACAATAAAAAACACACACCATGCTAATTCTGCAAAGTCTAGTTTGATAGTGGTTGACGATAGTAGAAAATAGTAAAACTATGTGGTTATTTTACACGACGTAACAACATAAAAAGGGTGACATAACATCCGTACGATGTTAAAATGTTATGTCTTTGTTATAAAAAGGACTTGAGTTTTATTTTGGTTTCACAGAAACATGCCATGATTCGATTTTGCCTCCATTTGCCCAGACACAATAATTAACCAATGTTACTAGTGGTGGCGTCAGTAAGTAGATGCATGCCAACAGATCATTCTTCATTTTATACAGCGCCTCCTTACTTACACAAAATGATCACCCTGATTCAAACACATTATATAATATGTACTTGATGACCACAAATAAAATGCCCCAGCAGGGACTGACCAATACACACAGCAAACACTTTAACAATGGGCCTTCCCACCATTTCCTCCCACCTCCTCTCTCCTTCTGGAATAAGTCTGTGAATGAAATTACCCTCTTCCTCCTAAATGCCAGGAGAATCAGGTGCTCTCTCTCTCTCTCTCTCTCTCTCGCTCCCTCCCTCTCTCTGTGCTGTAAAGTCTAAATAATGGTGAACAGGGAGTTAGACACACCCTATTTTTTGCTGTTGTTTCCAAGAAGCACCGCAGGACTTGGGACATGATGTCACCTAGAGAGTCCTGCTGCTGCAGAACCTATTTAAAGCATAATGGCTTCCTTCACAGAAACAAAAAACCCTCTCCGACGGCTATTCCACCATTAGACTAGGGACAATGACAACAATGGCCTGAGATCGAGCACTAAATGTAAAAGCAAGGATACATATTCATTAATGCTATGCAGAGTTGCAATATCCATGTATTATTAACCTTAACAATTGGTACTACCAAAACAGTGGTATGCTAACATGCAGATGTATAAATGAGATGTGCGATTATGCTTTGGAGTCCAGACAACCGGCGCAGGATATGAGTCAGTAGTGTTGCCTACAGTTTTGGTCAGTCATCAGCTCCACTTCCCCGATTGGTCTGCAGCAGAAAACAAAGCCTGCTGGAGGCCACTTCAAGTCTGCTACCACAGTCCAATTACAACCCTACAGTACTGTGGTTGGTTGTCATAGCTAGTAATGCACATCTTATAAGGCGACAAGCCGGATTCAGACAGAGTCTATGCAGGCATTCTAACTGGAACCAAAAGTAAGCAAATGCAGAAATGTTTTACTTTCACGCATAATTTCACTTTAATTTGAGAAAATGAAGGGAAATTATGCAGGTCCTTAGTATAGGTTCCTGTTAACATTTAGTCTTTTGTATAAACAGTAGCTTGACTTCAGATATATCAACTTTTGTAATAGTTATTGACGAGTGAGACAAACAGGGGGAGAGACAAGCTGGTGAGCGGAGAGAGTTATTGAAGGACAGTGAGTGCAAGACAGAGAGAGAGAGTGAACTCAAACATGCATAGTGGGGAATACTGGTGTGTTTGTAGCATGTATGGCTTGTGTACGGGATACACGCCAAACCTCATGCAGTCACCTGACTGATAAAGTGCTGCACGGTGACAGATACTCTCGCTCCAAATACAGTGATCAAAGTACACAGTACGTGAGAGAAAGGGTGTGTAGAATGGGGGTGAGGAAAAAATATCACAAGACTGTGTCCTAACCTGTCTAGGTAAACACACCCTGATGCCCGAGTCAGAAACACAGACCTTTCAGTAGATATTACGTCCTAGCATTTGCCAAAGCTGCAGCATGTAGAATACACATGACCAGGTGGAGTAAAGTCAGAACTAACTGACCAGGGGTCTAAATCAGCAGATCTATCTGAGCTTTTGATTTTAAGCCAGCATGTGCAATTTAAGCCACGTGCATTGTTTACACAATAGCATTGATAAAAATCACTTCCCTTATTCATGAAAAAAAATAAAAAACAAACTGTTCTCACTGTGTAAGATGAAGCTAATCCAGTTTCTAAACGTTATCCTTAGTACTCATGTCTTGAGCATCAGAAGCTGCTGTTCCACTAGCCAGTTGTTACAAGTACTTAGGGTTTTAGGGCGGGATGGTATCCATGCACCACTGTAATGCATAACAGAGACGGGATCCTAGTTTGGGTTGAGCATGCTCAAACCTTTCCAAATAAGCTGCTGCTTCCTATTGAATTGTATGCCTTTATGTTCTTTTAGCTTTCAATGCTTTCTACTGGACGTGGGACTAGAGAATTGGAGTAACATGTATGATTTACTTACAAGGACATAATATATGGCTATATACTTTGATAAACTAGGAATATGCGTAAATATTTATCTGAATTTATAGGAACCATATGCAATAGTTGGGGAAAACATTTATATTCTACTATTGTAAATGTCTACATTTAACGTGTTCTCATAAATACTGTGAGAAAGACTAGGAGTTAACGCTCGCATAAGGCACACAGAGCACTGCTGCTTCCTTTCCGTCTGGTATTTCCCGCTGACAAACGCTGTCCTCCTCATGCCTGGCTGACAAAGCCTGCGAGATAAGCACCATGTGCTCCGTGAGACCACCGGATAGCCACGTCTCAGTAGACATGGACACACAGAATCCTCAATGCACATTAGCCACAGTGTTGCGCAATTTCACACTTTTTCCATGTTAATATATCACAAGATCCTAAGCAAGCTGGAGCCTATGTGGAACTGTAAAGCAATATTGAACTTTTGTTATCCATTTAACTCTACAGCTTCCTTATCTCAACATATGACAGAGTGCGACAATGGCCCTGTAACACCTGGCATTAACATGCGTCTTGGACCACATCCATACTAGCACAGGTAAATTTTTTACATGGGTAAAACAGCGTTTAATAAAGTATCTGCGTCCATACAGAAACTTTTACTCCAGGGAAAAAGCATATATACACACGTCATTAAACTGTGCATGCTCAGGTTGCTAAACCCATTGTTTACGAAAACACACTTCTGCTTCACCAAGGCAGGCAGACTGACTGTGAGGTAAACCTAAAACTCATTTAACTCAAAAGTAACAAAAGCTATGGAAAATACGCACTGGCTGGAAGACATGCCAGAGCAAATATGGTGACAAATTAAACATTATCAGTCATCTGAGGATGCAGAAAAGCTGGGAAAGGAACATCCCCGCAACAAGGACGGCATTACGAAGATGCACATATAACCTATAGGCCTAAGTCTGTTATTACTGTACATCTGGTATGGTATTTTGCATTCTCGTAATTGAACCATTTCTTTCGCATTGTTGCCTTGTGATTATCTACACAAGGCAAGAATGCAATGGTACATTTTTTGCATTAGCTTACTTGTTTTACTTTTTGAATACATATTGTTTGCAATAATAGAAAATGACCAGATACAACGGCAATTTTGATCACACTTTATTAGCAAATACCGAAAGACAATCTTGTAATATTTTGTCAAGTTTAAATAGAAAAATAATTTACAGTACATGTCTGATCTACATGTTTTTTTTTTTTTACTTTGATACGTAGGCTTACATACTAGATTACACATTTACAGTAAAAATAGAATTCCAATACTGTTATGGTATGCCCTGCATGAATATTTACATTTTCTTTTCGCCATCTTTGCCGCTTAAGTAGTAGAGTTTGCAAGCAATCCACCAGAGATCTCATTCACGTCGTCTGTCTACATGACGGTGCAGTTGTTCGCTAAAGGCGAGTGGAGAGTTCCTGGAGTCTGGACATTAGAAAATCTTCACGCCATTCTTCAGGCTTGCACTTGCTCGCCCAGGGCTTATCCAAAAAGCTGTTGTTTCCGGTAGCGGGCTTGGCCAAGTCGGGGTCCGGTGTTATGTGGTTCATAAGTTGTAGGTGAAGTTTATGTAGTTAAATCCCTGTCTTAGGACATTTCAAATCCTCCAAAACATAAAAGCAGATATCATAACATTAACATAACCTTTACCCGTTCTGATTCAATATGAATCTTGCAGTTGCTTACTTTATATTTCTTTTTAAGGTTTTCCTTCAAATCTTTTTTGCAGATTCAGAGGGCTTGAAATTAGCTAATATTCTATACCACAACAAAATATGATTTACTAGACATTTCAACATGTTTAACCAAACCAGCTGCAGATTTCCCTGCAATGTTTCCCCTAACAAATGCCCTGAAGTAACACAAAATTAAAAACTCTAGTACAACTGAACGTTTAAGTAACATAATAACAAACAATCCCAATATAAGAAAAACAAATATGATCTAGGGTTACTTTTAACTTATTCGAACCCTTTAATAACAGCATATAGTTTGTCTGTAAACAAACGTTCGTTTGCTGACTGCTCATCTGTTAGTTTATCTGTACTTGAGAAAATAATTCTGCTGAAGAGAGGGTAAAACCTCCTCTTATGGTATAAAATATGTATTATGTATAACCGATGCTCCCGTTAGCCAAAATGCGTAAACAGCCTCCTCAAACGGGGAAGGCGCTAGCTGGATAACGTTACTATAGTTAAACGCACTACTATGTAGACAGGCTAATCAGTAAGTAAGACATAAGACAGAAGTAGCGAAAAATAATACAGTACATCCACTTTGTTGCCGCAAACAGATTGGGAGGAGTCTATTCCTTTGTGTGTTCCAGGCAAAATGAATGAGGGTACGTACTTCCAATTACGCAGATGAAGTCAGTTGGGTAGATGGTCCTTCAATGTGGGCCAGGTCACATTGCGTACACACTGCTAAAAGAATGTGGTTGTAAGTCGCCCAGACCACCTCCAAATGTGGTCTGAGCGATCTGGTTCTCAATGCGTCTTGGGTGCGTTCACACCTGTGCACAGCTTAGGATCGAATCACCCAGAATGCATGTTAATGGCAGGTGTGAGCAGGGCTAATGTCTCATTCGCATTATATAATGAAACTGAAGGTAACATTTACATTCTCAAAAACATAATGCATCTACAAAGCTCTAAATCAAATTGCTATAGTGTTGAATTATATTAGAAGTATGTTCAGCAATTGAAGTCTATGGGTGTAACCGGTCGAGTCCCGCACCGGACTCGAACCCGGATCCCCGGCGTGGGAGGCGGACGTGTTAGTAAGGGAGGCTAAAACCCAATGGGCTCTAGCGTTGGTCGCTAACACGTCTCTTAAGGTGTCGGGAGTGAGGTTTACTCTGCACAGCGCAGCACCTTGCTGTACCACTGGCCTCCGTTACATGGGCATTGAAAAAACAACAACTTTAAAACGAGTGATATTTCATCTGAACAGTGCGTGAAATTTAGATAAAGCAGAAGGGATTTTACATTTTAATAAAAAAAGAAAAGAAATCGCTGGTCACTGATGTGGGTCTTCTGACCAGCCTGCCCTCCAGGCCAGAACAGGCCAGAACAGAGCAGAAAGCAACAGTCCAGGCCTCTTGGCACATTGGAGGAGGCTGCCGGCCAGTTCAGCACAGAGCCAGGCGTTCCTCACATTCCACACCTCGGCCCCAGGCAGCTCTGGTATGGCTATGACTAATGAGAGCAAGGGGGCTGCTGGGGTGTCAAACGCAGCACTCTGTGAGGTGTTAATAGTGTTTGTGTCTGATATATACAATTAGGAATTCCGGGGTACGAGAGGGGGAACAAGTGGATCTTGCCTGGAGCCTGAGAAAACAGCATTTGATAGCATGATTATCTACACAAGGCAGGAATGCCGCTTGTATGTGAGTGAGGTCAGTGTAACGCCAAGCACAGCCAATAAGCAATCAAACTGGGAAAACACGGCTGAGGCTAAGCAGACACCTACCAGTGTGCCAGGAAAACAAAGTGCATGTTTAAGATGTATGATCTCGTCTACTTCAGAACCAATGGCCCTCTAAAGATAACCAAGGTTGGGTTATAGATGCTGTTTACACATGTTGGCCGGTGGTAAGTGGCTCCTTCCCCAAAGCCGATATGATGAATAAAACTGGCCAGGTACGTTATACATTATATAGCGATATATAAAGTACATATGAACCCTTTTGCAAGCAAGCAGGATCAGTCACTCGGCCTCGGGGGTGAACACGGTAGCTTTGCAGAAGGGTTGTGACGTCATGGGGCATTTTCGTACCACTTGAAACAAAGTGGGCTCCTGACACAATAAGCTAGCTAAGTGAGAACAAACCAGGCACCGATCTCCTAGGCAACCAGCCTCAAGGGAGTGCGATTAGCAGACCTGAAGACAGTAGGAGGGGTCAGCAGGCTTTTACCAGGTAGGTGTGCGAGCTAGGAAAATGAACAGCGCCAGAACCCAAAGATTTTTTTAAATACATTTAAAAAAAAAATTTAACAAAAAAACACCCACACCAATAGCAGTCAAACACAAAACATGTCCATGGTTACACTACAGACATTTACATACTTTGAGAAGAATGTCTGAGGCCCACCAAATGGTGAGTTGCATAGCAACAAGTGCGGGTGTACAAAATAAGAGTGAATCATTCTGCGAAAGAGAGACACATGCACAACTGTGACCCACAGAGGAAATGGATGGAGCTGCACGAGAGGACATTCTTCGCATTCGCACAATGGGTCGGCACGCAGCCTTTCCTTAGAGCTCAACATGTGAATCACATATGCAGCCCAGCTAAGGGTCTTCCATGCTGTCGCACAGTGCTCCTCACAGCTCCATGGAAATTTCCACTTTCACAGTTCCCAGAACAGCAGCTGAAGCCCTAGACGAGACAAAGCTGTGTGTGATGAACCCCTTCTGAATGATAGAGGCGGAACAGCACAGTATGTTTCAGTGCAATGCAGGCAGACTGGACACATCCGCTCTGTGCCACAACAATGCAGTCACAGGTCAGGTTGATCATACTGACAGAACTTTTTGCTCATAATCCAGAATATGTAGTCTTGTAGAGCATGAACCACAGAAGTTCTGGTAGGGTCACAAATTCTGGATGAACTTTTTGCAATGTGACTGCTGTTACAACGCACGTCGAACAAACACCCACTGGCAGTTGATGTCACATGAGATGCTTAGCATTGACTTATTCTGACATGCAGTAAACGTTAATGTCATACAGTCTGCTATGGGCTTCTAATGGGGAATGGGACAATATTGTACGAATTGACAAGCATATGATACTATAAAAAAGCTGCGATCTCACACAGTGTAAATCCAACTTTATGAGTGCATACTAGAATTCTAGAACTGTAGGCATGACAAGCAAAACAATAATAGCTTGTTGTCATCCCTGGGAGTGTTCTCTAATCTAACCCAAATGTTCCTTGTTTTTAAAACTAGTTCTACAGTTTGATTGTAACAAAAGGTAAAATGTACATAGTGAACACGGCTCAGGTGTAGTGTTTGGCTGGAAAGACTCCTGCACACCCGTGGGCTTTATAGCAGATTGATAGCCACCGCTGTAGGCAACTGTGGAAACACGTCAGCAGATTAAAAAAAGGAGCGCAGAGGCACATCCCCCCCCCGTTAGTTGGCCTGCAGAAGCCCTACTAAAGAAGTGAAGTCCTCCAGTCATCTGAATGTACTGAATGTACTCCAGTCATCTGAATGGCCTTGACAACATATGTCTTATGACAAAATAAGACAGGCCTGCACTGTCAAGAGCCATAATGGCTGGGCACAAACAGGCATATTTAGAAAACTAGAATATGTTGGAATTACATGTAATTCCAACATATGTAATAATTAAATAGGTTTAAAATAAAATATCATTAACTCAATGAAAATACCACTAACTCAGCAAAATACCACTAACTAGTAATAACTACAGCCAGTGTCTACAAAAGCCAGAGAGAACACTTACAACCAGTTCTCTCATTCGAACAGCTCTTCCTCTTCCTTTCAGCCTATCCCAGAATTCACATGTGCACCGGCACCGCTAGCAGCAGCCAATAGCTGGGCAGGGAGGAAATGGTCTTGGAAGGCTATCAGGCAGGGAGCAGTGGATGACCATATATGGTAAAATCTGCAGTCAGCATTGACTGAGCGGCAGCAGCGGTTGAAAGGCAGAGGCAGCAAGCCAGCACAGAGGTCCTGGAATACAGATTGAGCAGAGTACGAGGAAAGACCCTTTATATTAAGTCTGCCCGGAGAACGGCGTGTGTGGACGGAGAATGCGGCTTTTATGGCGTCTGTATGCGAGAGAGGGAAAAATAGAAATGCCGTGTACACTCGTGCACTCACCCAGGGATTACATTAACAAAGGTTGCGGTGCACTACAATGAATGTGGGGACTGGATCCAACCCCCACCCCTCCCACACACACACACACACACACACACTCCCAAGCAACTGTCATTGCTACATCTTCAGAAGAACTGGTAAAAGAAGAAAGCAGAGATGCCAATACTGTCCTAAACATCTCCAAACATGCAGACCGGGTGGAATAAGAAGATGCTTAGCAGTACACACACACACACACAACACTAATGGCTTTAACAATGTCAGACTTGGCCGATTCCAATTAGTGATTTCGGGACACTGGGGGATATAAATCAGAACAACTGTGGTGGTTTATCTGAGAATGTTCTCATCTCATTTTGTGCCGGGCCAAATTGAGAAAGAAGACTTAACAGGAATGTGCCGGTTCATTCACTCCCACAGCTTCCTTCATATGCTAATGAGGGAATACATTAGTGGGCATCCAGCTAAGTGGGGAGAAAGGGGGTGATTGAAAGCATGAGCGAGGGGGTGACATGTGTTAGCCAGACACCTGACACCCCCTCCACACAACCCCCACCCCCGTGTGTTCTGACAGGAGGAAGCAACAGCACTCAAGGCTTCGCTGAGTCATGCTGGTCCGCTGCACCAGCCTCATCCTACTTGGCCCCAGGGAGACAAAGAGGGAGACAAAGAGGGAGTGCAGCCACCCCCCCCGCCCCAACTGACCACTGCAAGCAGAGACCAGCAGGTCTAAAGGTCAGGTCATCGCAGACCCAGGACATTTACCCTGCCCTCGCCAAGGGATGCTCTGCAGTCTGCCCGCCCAGCTAGATGGAACATAGTCAAATAGCTCATCTCAGGGGGATGTGAACAGGCAAATGAAAACGTTGCTCAAACATTGAAGCTCAACATTTTCTATGTCATTAAAAGCAAATGTGGTTCACCATGTTGGGCCATAGAAATTAGGCATAATTGGAGGCATATTTGGGAAGAGAGGGGAAGGAGGGCTGCACATCTACCTCCCCCCCTGCCAGAGTGTGGCGATGACAAAGCTGAGTAACTGTGGGACAAAAGCCCCGAGCAGCTGTGCTGCCCACAGAGACTGAGCAGCACAGCATGGGCAGATGGGACAGCCAGCCAGCCCCCAACCTCTCACAGGGGTTGGGGGTGGGGTGTCCTTACAACAAAAACACCAACAAAACAAAAAAAAACACAACTGATTTGAGCCCTAATTGTCCTTTGTTGGAACGCTGTGTATTCGCTACGGTGCGCAGATGCATCTTACACCAGGGGTTCTCTAAATATTTGAACCCCCCCCCCAAAAAAAAAATTTGAAATATATATATTTTCAGGCTTTATGTTTTGCTTTTAAGAGAAGAGAAGGGGTTCATTGCTTTCGACCCCCTCATGCACAAAGTGCAACCATGAACCATTTAAAAATGTGTGTACATTTTCTAAAAGATAGTCAAACTAGATTTTTTTTAAATAATAAAAAAAATAAAGTTGTTGAGAAATGTTTATTCAAAATAGCTTTTAAATGATTGCTGACTGGTTGTAAAAGTGCCTACCAAATCACTCAAAGCATTTTCTGATGAAAAGAGGTAACCCAATAATCCTTGTTTCAAAGGCCTTTACTAAAATCACTGCAGTTTTGAAGGGCAACACTGTAATGCTGATCCACTGCAGTGTTTTGTTAATGCAGCCTGGTCTTACTGTTGGCAAGAAAAGACTCAGTACTGTCAGAGAGCTGCGCTGTTAGCTAAGGCTATAGAGAGATGTCCAGATGGCCCTGCATTCTCTTAAAGATTACACTACATTCATTTGGAGATAATAAAAACACCCGCCCACCATTTGACAATGAATTGTACTAAATAAATGGTAAGGTACTTAATCTTATATTCTGTTCTTCTAATGAGTTTTTCTCCTCAAGGTAAACTTTTCCTCTTTACCTGGTCCCATGTGAAGTGCATTCATAGCATTTGAATGTACTATATTAAAGACATCTGGTTGTAAATAAAAAGGAATTACATAAGAGATGCAAAAAGGTTATTCCTTTGAAAATGTTGAGCTCAGCCACCACTTATTCAGTTACATGACACTTAGGTACTCCTCCACTAAGAATGAATTTGAACATTGAAAATAAAAATGTCAGTTGTCTTGAAAAAATAAATACTGATTACACGGTCCTAATCCATTCAAATAAAATGAAACAAACTCAATGATATTACCCTTCGATTTATAATTTGTCGATCAGTCCACATACTGTTGAAAGAGAGAAAACACTTCAGAAGAGATTAGTTCATGTCACATTCACCAGCTTGTGGCCAGAACTTTAAAAAGGGAAAGATGTGAAAGAGCTTTATTTAATCTCTTGAGGAAATTGTCATGGCTTTGGTCTGCACATAAAAACCTCATTCTTCAACCACTTTAAATTCAGTGGTGAAAGCAGAATTTTGTTCTGTGACTGTGTGCTGTGTGACACACCAGGCAAAGGGCAGCTCATTCAAATACAGACACGAAGACCGAAGGAGTGTGAAACCAGCGTACAGTAGCTTCTAGTTCCAGCTTTAGGACAAGCTATGTATTGAACAAGCTGCTGAGAGCCATAAGCTGTGTGATGACAGGCTTGGGAATCCGGTCACTTGTGCCAGGGCCTTCTCAGATGACACGGCTGTGGACTGGCGTGTTCTAATTACAGGCCCACGGTGGATCTGTCAACGACGTGGCCTCACTCATGTCACTCAAGAGTGTCAGGACCTGCCACTAAGCCAGAATGGTACCTCTGGTCATCAGTGTGACTCAAAACGGGGACATTCCAGGTCCCCAGGTGGTTTTCATAAAGTATCTCACCTCCACTACATCCTAATTAGCCCAGTTATGACACCAACCTGTTTACAGCCAATTACTGTAAACGCTGCCGTGCTCCAACCTGAGATGATGCAACGTCATCATAGTAGAGCAAAAACCTTATATGGATATAAGGAGCAGGGAGTGTAGTCTCTGCAGTATAGTGTACATACCAGGAGTGTGAATCAGCCCTCAGCTAAATGGTAAGGTGCATGGATCTAAATACTCGGCAGTTTGTAGCGAGCAGTTTTTATTGTGTATTTACTGTACACAAAATCGACATGGGAAAAAGGCAAACACAGAGCACAAGAGTTTAAGCACAAGAGTTCTATTGTAGTCTATTGCACGTCAGTCATTTTGCCCTTTATCGCTTCCTAATTCTCTTCTTCAGATTACTGACATGATGATGATGATGATGATGATAGCATGATGTTTCCCACCCCTCTAAAAAATATCACTGTAATTTAATCATCGGACATCTGTACATCGTCACGCAAGATCAAGGTGGAATGCCTTTAAAAGCAAATATTACAGCTTCGAAATGCACCATTTCTTCCAAAGAGAAAAAAAGTCTTATCTTTACCCCAACTTCTGATTAAACAACCTGAACCAAACAGGACCTTTGGTTTCGAGGAAACGGAGCTAAAAATCCTGCGGCGCTTAATAAAGTGCAGCTGTACAAAGGATATAAAGAAAAATCCCCAAGCTTGGTCATAGAAGTCCCACTTACTCCATGACCGCTGACAGCTCAACAGAGCACCCTCTGCCACATGGGTTGCTGGTGCTGTCGACATTTGAGCTATTCGGCCATTTTTAGAGTCACTGATCGATGCTGCGTTGCTGAGAAAACCAACTTGTTAAACTCAATCGCTGCATCACCCACTCAAACCAAATTTAAATACCGGCTATGTAATGTCATATATTAAGATGACTTATTGATGTATACGCAGGATAATAACGTGTGCATTGTGTGACATGACGAATATCATATGCCAGGCTATGCTGTCATACTGCTGGCCTTCTGTCACAACAATGGGAACGTTATGTGGGCTTTTAAAAAAGACAAAAGGCCTCATACTGTCATGACGCATAAAGACAGAAGTATATTAAATAACCCAGACAGTTAGTCCTTAGATCAACAACCTTATTAACTATGTTGAACTCCATGAACATACCTTGTGAAGAGGAAGAACCAGGAATGCGCCGCCCCCACTAGCCTCGATGATTAAGGCTACGAATTTGGGGTTGACTGCACAGAAGGCGCTGTCCCATGTGACCCTGGACACTCGGATATCATCGTAGCATTGGTCATTCTTCACCGCCTGGCCAAAGACATGACGGAATTTGCTCTGCCGCACAACTCGCCTGAACATATCTGTGTAGAGGGGAGGAGAGACAGATATACCATCACGGTTTTGTTAGAGAAAATTATCACTCATTCTTTTACACACTTCACGTAAGCATGTGAAGATTGTAGGCACAAAAAAACACAACATTTTAGCTGGTTCAGCTAGAATCCTCCTCACTCAGACATCTCCTGTAGATAAAGAGGTCTGGAAAACAAAACTTGCCAAACGTCCCGATGCTTAGCTTACAATAACACCACTTCCAAAAACAACGAAAAACTGGGCACATTCAGATAAATCTAAACTCCAAGTTGACTGATATTTTACAGTTATCCAAAACCTATTTGGTTGTACTTTACCAAGCTACGCTGACCAAAATGATCAGCCAGCAGAACATTAAATAATATTGATAGTAGGGATGTTTAGGTTAACCGCTCTGTTAATCGTGGTTATACATCGTAATGGTGGATTAATCGTTTTTTAAGTCGCTACTTTAAAACTGTCAACAACAAAAAAAGTCAGTGTGGCTAATTTGAGTTCTCCCCCTTGCATTCAGAATGTTAGTGGACAGTGTAGAAATACATATTTATAGGTCAACCTTAGTTTAAAATATAGATTTCCATTTACAGGACCAACAGATGTTGAAAAATACAATAAAAAATAATTTCAGCATCTGTTTTTTTCCTTTGTAAATGCTACTTTGTAATGCTTAAATAGAAAATAAATCGCAATAACCATGAAGTCATAGTTCTTTGTTTCACAATTAACAGTGCCAGCTAATTTCAAACCGTGGCATCCCTAGTTGATAGTGGTTTTCATGGCACTTGGTGATGTTTGAATGTGTACTGTATGTGTGTGCGTGTTAACATATAAAAGTGCAGGAGAAACACATGGTATGTTTCCTACAGGAGAATGAACAGGACACAGACAGGAAGTTCTTCCTGTAAGGATGTAAGCTGGTAAGAGAAGCACATTCAGGGCATTTTGAAGAAACTATAAACAGAGATGTAGGGTTAACAAAATATATATTTTTTAGATCTACAGACAACACTTTCCCATTAACTAATCAAAAGAATAATTCTTCCTTAGGCTACATGATATCCCCCAAATTGCATCTGAATCGCAGATGTGTCCCAGATTAGATGCGACTATTCCTCCAAAAGGGCCAAAACTTTCGAAGCATGTCTGGCTGATTTCTCACTATTAGACCGTCATAAGAAATCTGATTCAAAGATCCGTAGCCTAATTAAAAATCCCTAATCTTGATGCCATGAAATGGGAAGTTAAAAGTTAATTTTGTTAGCTTGTCATTGGTGCTCCTTATTCTTCAGTCTATAAAAACAAAAACACAACTATGAAATACTACCAAGTCCCATAAGGGCCAATACAAATCCAACATGTTTAGTCAGCATTTATTCTCCTGAACATTGTCACAAATGTTAAACAACATGGACTTTGTGCTGTGCGAAACATTTTGACCACAAATATTCTTAAACAATCCAGCCTTCCCAGGATTTCCATTTCCCTCTATACATTTTTCCACACAATATACGCTTGTGCGCCTGCATAAACTGATGCACGGAGGAGAAAAAACCCTAGGTTATTTAAACAGTCTACTAACCGTCCTGCCAAAAGCATGAACCCTTTTGCAGTGAGTGAGAAAGAGAAGGTTTGGACGTGCCACATAGCTTTGTTTGGTGGGACACTGAGTAATACCAATAAATGGCTGTGTGACTTCTGACTTGGGCGTGTTGAACTTAACTTACCCCTCTGTCACACAATGTTGATCATAATCAGGCATGATGCATCGTAACTGCCTCATAAATAGGGCTGGGTATTGGCAAGGACCTCACGATACGATACGTATCACGATACAAGGGTCACCATACGATTATATCACGATACATTGCGATACATTACATATTGCGATATTCCACATAGTAAATAATAAAAACAGAGCTG
>JAODLI010009784.1:0-26189 GCA_027575585.1 Percopsis omiscomaycus | reverse complement strand
ATATATACATTTACACACACATACTTATACTACTGTTTGTAGTGGATGCTGCCTTATGTTACATGTTAAGTATTGTGTTTTTACATACTATAGAGGTCACCGTGAATGTATTTTGGTGCAGGTTTGAGAAGATGATTAGCGGACTGTACATGGGTGAGTTGGTTCGCCTGGTCCTCGTGAAAATGGCCAAAGATCAGCTGCTGTTTCAGGGCCAGACCACACCAGACCTTCTAGCCAGTGGACACATCTCCACCAGCGATGTCTTTGCGATAGAGATTGACAAGTTAGTGTGTGTGTTTGTCAAATTCAAATATTGTTCCCTTTTTATATGCTTATCACTAGCAATAGTAAGTGAAAAGGCTCTTTGTAAGATAAACCATTTAAATAAAAAAAAACAGCTTCAATTACTTTCCAGCCACTATCCTTTAACTATCTGTAGAATGTTGTAGT
Organism: Percopsis omiscomaycus; assembly: GCA_027575585.1. Taxonomy (NCBI): domain Eukaryota; kingdom Metazoa; phylum Chordata; class Actinopteri; order Percopsiformes; family Percopsidae; genus Percopsis; species Percopsis omiscomaycus. The sequence continues at coordinate 25,739 of JAODLI010009784.1, read as the reverse complement.
CACCAGCCTAAGGGGGAAATTTTCCTTGAGAAACACCAGGGGCCTCATTTATTAAACTCCACATACATGGTCACAAATAACCTTACGTTTGGAGAATATAGGAAAGTGCGTACACTAAAAAATATTGAGATTCATAAAACCTTGAGTACATACTCCACACAAAGTTCACTTTATAAATCCCTATGAGAACACGCTTCTAGTCACACCCTGTTAACACCCACATTTGTTTATAAATACTCAATGACCTACCCCAAATTTATTTTTAAATACCTACTTATGCCTGAGGAACGCATTCATTTCACGTAGAGGATGACAAAAGCAGAGCGGAAGCCAGGAAGAAAACTTTACGTCAAGTTTGGTTTTTATAAATCGGAGATTGCACAGAATGTGGCATACACCATATTTTCTACTTTCTACTTATAAATGAGGCCTGATGTAATTTTTAGTGGTCACTACTACTTTTAAATAAAGTCCTGGTATGTACTAGTTGCTAATTAAGATGTGATTGGCCTGCGTAGCAACAGGCTGGAGGATTAATTTCCGTAAAAAAAAGAAAAGGCTTAGAAACACTGCTCTGTAGCAATTAATGGACTATTCTTGCTCACAACAGGTAGCCCTTATGTTTAATGGAGCAAAGAATATGTCTGACTCACTTAGACAAACCCATTAAGCAGGCTACCCCATAGAGAAGTTAGGACCATGGAGAAATATTCAGCAACATGGAATGTATAATGAATTATCCTCACCTTTCTTTGCAGGGACAATGAGGGCCTGTTGACGGCTGAGAAGGTGCTCAGGGGCCTGGGTCTGGAACCATCCGCTGAGGACTGCATTGCCACCCAGAGGGTGTGTCAGATTATATCCACGCGGTCTGCACACTTATGCGCCGCCTCTCTGGCGGCTGTCCTGCGGCAGATTCGAGATAACAAAGCAGCTGAGAGGCTGCGCACCACCATAGGTGTGGATGGCTCCGTGTACAAGAACCATCCACAGTAAGTTACCCCAAGTCAAGTGCACAGCACCAGAGGCAGAATTTACCGGAAAGGAAATGCTTAAGCTCTTGGGCTTTCTCTCAACAATGGTACAGCAAGGACATGCCATCAGGGCAGAAACAGTCAAATACAAGGATCAAGGATCAAAGTGAATTGTAAAAAGGTACAAGGTTCAACCTAACCCCTATCTGCTTCACGTAACAGTAGCATGTAATTGTAAGTTGCTTTAGATAAAAGCTAAATGACCTAATTGTAACAGAATTGCAAAAGAGACAGATCTACGGATAGAGAGGCAGTGGATTCAGATGTTTGGACCCCTCTTATATTCGGAAAGAAATGAACCAAGAATCCATTTGTAGGTTCGCCAGAAGGCTCCACAAGATGGTGAGACGGCTGGTGCCCGACTGTGACGTGCGCTTCTTGCGTTCGGAAGACGGCAGCGGGAAGGGCGCGGCCATGGTGACGGCAGTGGCGTACCGCCTGGCCGCACAGCACGCCGAGCGCCAGCACGTCCTCGACGCCCTGCGGCTGAGCCGCGAGCAGCTGCTGGAGGTGAAGCACCGGATGACGGAGCAGATGGCACGGGGCCTGTCCAGGGAGAGCCACAAGACGGCCAGCGTCAAGATGCTGCCTACTTACGTCAGGTCCACCCCAGACGGAACAGGTAAGTGGGGTGAGAGAGTGTGTGTAGAGAGGGAGAGAGAGAGAGAGATCTATCTGTGTGTGTGTGTGTGTGTGTGTGTATATATATATATATATCTATATATATATATATATATTTATTTATAAAAGAGAGAGATCATATTGGAGCTTTAAATTCAAAGTTTTAAGATTGCGTTCATGGGTGTAGCATGTGCCAGCACGTTAAGTTGGAAGCACAATAAAGTATATAGAGGCTGAAAATCTATATTTTCACACCACTTCTTTTATTTTGAGGCTACAACAGTAGCAGACCAAGCCCCCGTGGGCCCCCACACAGTGCCAGGACTAGGCATACTTATTTTATTTTTCCCTCCAGGCTGGCCTACAGAATCTTGAAGGTCATGTAATTGTTGCGGCTGTACCATTATCTTCTGACAAATTACTTTATGCCCTGCCATTTCACTTGTGGGCTGTAAGAGTACAGACGAACAATAGAGACAATTGTTACTATACGAGAGGATTTCGGCAGACTTCTTTGTCAATTTCTACTGTATGTCAGGTAGGTCTGACTTCTCTTTATACCCTAATGGAACAGGAAGTGACAAAGCACCGCAATGCATTTTCTTCTAAATGGAGATTCTAAATGTACTAAACTGAATTGTATTTCATTTTGTTTAAAATGATTCTGTAGACGTGGAACATTTAGCATTTTTAAAAATATGCTATTTTTGATTAATAACCTAGGAATAATAAAGATAAACATTTCATGGATTGAATAAATGAAGTCACTTTGCAAACAAAGTGCGTACGGGTTCATTACGTATTTTCCAAAGTCCAAAATAACAAACCAGAATCTTAAACAAAGCGAAACACAATTACTAATATTTACTGACAAAACAGGCACGCTGACATTTTGGTCGTGATCAGCTTCTAGCCCTCCACAAACTCGACTCCCTAACAGACTCGACCTACCTGTAAACATCCCTAAGGCAATATACCTAACCCCTACCTACTCCTTAATACTTTGTAATTGTACTCACTGAGTAAATATTATTATTGTAATAGTAAGTAGCAGATGCCTCAGTGAATAAGGCACTGTAGAGTTACAAAATTGCAACTCTATAAATGTGGAAGTCCACTGTACCAAAGAAAGTCTAGTGTGGGGTGGTGGGGCAAAACAAGGTCAAAGGCAAATGTTCTGGCAAAGTAAGTTGGTGGTTTAATTAATCAAAATGAGAAGGCAGGATTTAATGGACACACACTGCTGATGCAGACTAACTGCTTATATAAGGCTTTCAAAGTCCCCTAATTGTCCCTTACTATTTTACATCCAAATGGAGGGGTAGGCTTAACAAAGGAGACACCATTGAATTTATAACTTGGAAGTTTTCATGACATTACTGTCTCCGTATAGCGGCATGGTTTTGAGTATGGTGTGTGAATGCTCATTGGGACCTCCTGTCCTGCTCCTCACCAGAGTGTGGTGACTTCCTGGCTCTGGACCTGGGTGGCACCAACTTCCGTGTGCTGCTGGTCCGCGTGCGAAGTGGCAAGCGACAGAGTGTGGAGATGCACAACAAGATCTACACCATCCCCCAGGATACCATGCAAGGCACGGGAGAAGAGGTACCACACAGCCCTGCCCATTGCTGAAAATAAAATGTTTTATTTATTTTATAGTAGAATCAAAATAAACTATAAAATGACATACTGTTTAATTGTAAAATGTGGAGCAGCCATCTTTGATTTTCTGTTGACAGTTTGTGTGTGTGGGGGGGGTTTCTAGCTGTTTGACCATATTGTGCACTGCATTGCTGACTTCCTGGAGTACATGGGGATGAAGGGAGCATCCTTGCCTCTTGGCTTCACATTCTCATTCCCCTGTCATCAACACAAGCTAGATCAGGTAATATTCATTTATTGCATGTGTTGGTTCAGTAGTGCAAAAGAATGCATTAAGTGGAAAGGAGGAAAATATGAACTTTGAAAATCCTTCTCTCCAACCTAAATGCTGCTGTCAATATACATTATAACTACTTGTATTTAGCAATCAATTTATTCATGTCTATTCCTATGTTCTACTTGTGTGCGATGCCAATGACTAGCTTGGCTAATGTTAGTAGGTCGCGTGGAGAAATATTGCGGTAGGCAGATCGTGGTAAGATTAGCTGTACTATTTACACAGAATGTTGCTCCCGGGATATGGTCTGAATATACTGGCATATATGTCTGTGTAAATGGGGCTTAATACACACACACACAAATCCCTGCTTTTGTGATTGCTTTAGGGCATTTTGATCAAATGGACAAAGGGATTCAAAGCCAGCGGTTGTGAGGGGGAGGATGTTGTCATGCTGCTTAAAGACGCCGTTCATCGCAGAGAGGTATGAATGTACACACACGCACAACATCCAAACTTGTTGCCATTTATAGATCCATTTCTAGGTATAAATGTCGACTTCTAATCCTACCATTTTTATAGAAGACATGGCACATACATTTCCACTGCCTAGAAAATGCATGAGTGTAAGGGACCTTATTTTCTATTGTATTTTGCTGGGTTTCCCCCCTCTTTATCCCTACATGGCTAGTAAGGGAAAGTGTATATTAGAAATCCAGGAATAACTGTGAACGAGTTGTGAAATGTCAAGTACCCCTTTGTTCTCACTAATGGCCAATCAAGCCTCCGTCACTACGGCGACGGGGAAGGTGGACAAACGAGCCTATAGAGCTCAACAGTGACCACACACTTTTTTATCAGCTTCGGCTCAGGAAGGGAATTTCCCATTAACTTGGTTAATTTATGTTTCTGAAAAACCTTATATAAAGAGTTTAAAGCCTGGAACAAAGCCAACTAACTAGGAGATGTATCGTGACCATAAAACATTTGATCTGGAGCAAAGTTAAGTTAAGAAAAAAATAGTATAGTAGTGTATAGTGTTGTCATTGACATGATACAGTGCTTAATTTGCTGTTTATATAAAAAAATATATATATTTACAACGGCATGATAACAACATAGTTTGTACAACTCATGTAGATTAATCTAGACTCATGTTAGCTAATGTTAGTTACCATACTAGCCAGTCTGCAAAACTCAATGTCTTTTCTTTAGTACTGGCCCTGACAGAATCCACAAGTTGACAAACTCCAGTAAACTCCAGTACATAGCCTGAATTGTAGTGATTCACCCCTTTGGACATTTTTTAACATTTGTCAACAGTTGAACTGGTTAACCACCAGTTTTTTCAAGCAAATAACATTCTCCCAGAATAAGTGCAGCATCATTTAACATGGTTACCTCACACTAATTGCAATAATTGAAAGTTATCATTCACTCTGCAAACAGTCAATAATTGCTAACAGCCTAAATTCCGGCAAAGTGCCTCATATTCTAAGAGCTGATCTAATAGAGTAGAAAGGAGGATTTTTATTTATTTATTATAAACACTCTTGTTCTCAGCATGTCACTGAGGATATTCATGGTTGCTTTGTGGTAAACGGTACATAAACGATCATGCATGTACAGTTCAGTGCTAGCAGTAACCATAGAACCATAGAATGTTTTTTCTGTATGATCAAGATTGATCATACAGACTGGCTTCTACAGGAGCACATATCATTTCACAATCTCATAGCTCGTGGAAAGTCTACCTTGGATGGTTATGACATTATTGCTCATAACAAAATTTTGATTCAGAATATTAATGGGATTTTCACTTTCGGAACCTCACTTTGGAGCTCTATTGAGGATTTTGACCTACGTCACTGTTCCCATAATGTGTTTATACCGAGATGGAATCTTTGTAATCTTCCCAAATTAGCTGGTTGCCTGAATGTGTGGGGTCAGTAGCAATTGGTTCCCATGACTCCTTTTTAAATTATTTAACCTCTGAATCATTGGTTACCAGTTGTTCTGGAAATGTATCCTCAACTTGACTGTTTTCTGTGTGTTGAGCTCCAAGTTATTGTTGTAGCCAGGCAAGACATCTCGCATCTGTAGGCTGACTCATCACTCTCATTGATGGTTGTGTTTTATGCCAATTTAATCAGCTTGAGGGTGCAGTCATTGGTGTACAGAAAAGAACCGTAAAGAACACATCCCTGTGGTGTACTGATGAAAAGGAAGTGTGAAAGGGATGGTCCCAGGCAAAGATCTAGTGATTGTTAAATTAAAATAATTGAGCTCAGAGTCCCTTTTGTCTTACTTGAATATATTTATCAAAGCTTGGCCAATGACAAACACTTACAGCCTGCGATGTAGAATGTTTGTGAGGAAGAGATGAAATCTACTGATTTCTGTAGTGCTGCACAAAAACTGTCATAGGATTGTCTGTACTTCATAACATTCTAGTATCTGGGTCATTTTCTCTCACAGCGATAAGGTGCAAAGGAAATGAGAAAAATCTCATTCATAAACTAGTTTCCAAACGTACTATTCCAATTCTACCAACGCATTTACAGTAGTAAAATTCATGGAAAGACAGAAAAGTAGCATGTAAAGCTACTAGTAGCTGATTTTATATAATTATATAAAAGTGTTATAGGTTGGCCCCACACTATTTTTCTAGCATTCAGCTGTTCCAAGGACATTGGGTTTAAAGGCCTTAGCACTGGCATTGACCATTATATTTTCTCAAGAACACCCGACACACTTGAGTCGTGTAGCATTCTTCTTTTATCTTTTCACCTTCAGCAGTCTTCGTTCCTTGTTCCAGGAATTCGATTTGGATGTTGTGGCGGTTGTAAACGACACTGTTGGGACCATGATGACCTGCGGCTACAACGACCCGCTGTGCGAGGTGGGGCTTATCGTTGGTGAGTGAGACTTCTAACATTGAAATGTCTTAAATTTGCAAGCAAGACATTTTTTATTTTTTTAGAACATGTTCGAGTGTATTTTTTACTATATTTACGATTGGGGACACTTTGTGGCAATATTTGCTAAACAAAACTGCAAGCATATTTACTAAGTTGTTACTTACGTGGAATGTCGTGATGTCGTGAGCAGTTTTGTTATCTATCCTCGGGCGTTTCTGTGGAAGTGCAAAGCAAGTCTGGGGCATTATGTGCAAACTTAAGGAATTTACATGAGGGTAGCCCTACAAGTTCAAGACTTTAGTGTGAGAATTGCCTGTGGTATTTAGCACTTAGAGAGAGCAGTTACAAACTCCCACTGATGTTTCTGAAGTGATAACTTCCGCTTTTTACACTTTTAATCCAGAACTGAAATGTGTTTGAAATGAAACGATGCAACAATATTTGATCTTTGCGATGTTGTATATTTCCAACTTTGATCCAGAATGGAAATGTGTTTAAAGTTAAACATTACAACATTTGGATGTTTTTTTTATATTTCACAACATTTTGGATTTGTATCATCTTACAGTAGATCATTGTAGATGTGTTTTACAGGGATATGTTCAAGGTAAGGCAGCTATAGGGTTTGGCAAAAGATCTGTACTGTCTTAATGTATGGTAGCTAGTTAGCCTTCCTTCCTTCACCTGCTGCAATCAGTCGATTGCAACACTGGTTTGAGCAATCCTTACCATGTATATTCTATATGCAATGGTTGCATGTGTGACATGGTGGTACCGTTTTCATAGATAATATTGTTGTGTTTTTTAAGACCAAAAAAAATAAGGCAACAAGGATTGGTTTATTATGTGTCATTATGTTTGAGTTTAACCACATAAATGTTGGTTGTTGTAATTTGGGGTGTGCAATATGCATACTGTTGAATAAAGGAATGCCTTTGTAAAAACAAGCTCTAATAGAGGGATGTAAATCTATTGTACAGGCAATTTAATCTGGCCCTCCACATAGTATATTGTTAAATCTAGGCCACAACACAAAAAAGACCTTTACTGACTTAGCACTAGTGTTAAATAGTCAATAGTCAATCTCTCCTTCTCTTTCTATGTATAAATAAAGATTTTTGTGTGTTTAGCTTTAATGCATATACTGTACATGTAGCTGGTCTATAAGAATTCCTAATTATTGTTCCCCGTAGACCATGTAGGATTTTAATTTATTACCCCTGATCAATTTTAAGTGGCCCACCTGGGAGAAGACAACCAGTGCCCCTCCCCCCCAGGCCACTTATTTATTTATATTTGTATATATAAATATACAGACAGACAGAACTTGATCAGGCTTTTAGTTCCAAATGTGTTACAATACATTTTGCTCATTTCATTTGACAAAAGGTTCATCGGGTGTGGAGAGAGACACAACTAGATACATGTGTATCAACTGTGATATATTAGAGAATTGATCACTTGCCATAGAAACATGTTGATTTATACATAGTTATAAGATCTGCCTGGCTAATTTTCTGTTAGCCAATAGATATTGGTAATTAAAGTCTTGGTTTAATAAGGCTTTTCTTGCCTGTTAATTTTTCAGGGACTGGCACCAACGCCTGTTACATGGAGGAAATGCAGAATGTGGAGTTGGTGGAGGGTAATGATGGGCGGATGTGTGTAAACATGGAGTGGGGGGCCTTTGGCGACAATAGTGAACTAGATGACTTTTGCACCGAGTTTGATCGTGCCGTTGATGACTCTTCCACCAACCCAGGCAAACAGAGGTATTCAACTAGGGACAGAGATGTTGAATGATGCTTTTCACTGACTGAATATGTTGTGCATCTACACATTTTCGAATCCAAATTAATCCATCAAGTAATAGACACTGCTTAATATAAACTGCTATATATTGCACTACTGGCAGGGTTCCTATTCAAGTTTTATGTAAAGTATTATTTATTAAATTTGAAATGCTAACGAAAGCAGTTTAGCAAGGGTTTTTTTAATTAAGAAGCTGTGACGGAAACACATTTGCTGAAGATAATGACGTAGCATGATCCAATTCACAGGTTTTGCTTTCAGTATTCTGAAATGTTGCAGTGTAAAAACTCTTAACAGCACAAACTCCCATGAATGTTATGTGCACTCTAGCTGGCATGAACAGCAAAAACATTTTGCCCAGTGTCTCTCTTTTGCCTTTTAATGTTGAGAGGCACTCAATTTGCAACAGTTGATGGAAATGTCTGGTTTGTTTTGCAACATAAGATTCAATTGGGAGTTAAATGAAAGAATCTTTCTTTGATTTGTACCCTTTCAAACTGGTTGCTTTTGGCATGTATTTTAATATTCGTGCACATTTTACTGTCTTTCAACCTGCCGATTAGAATTGTCAAAACGATTTCTGTAATAGGCAAATGGCTTCTCAGTCTTGTGCTAAAAACAAGCCGGGATGTGTGCGAGACTGAAATTCTTTCTTGTAGGAAAGTTGGTGAATTTACTTTTTACTTTACTTTTTTATTTTCAATGTTAATATATACACTCACCAGCCACTTCATTAGGTACACCTTTTCACCTGCTAACGCAAATATCTAATGAGCCAATCACGTGGCAGCAACTCAATACATTTTGCCATATAGACATGGTCAAGACGATCTGCTGAAACTTAAACCATAGAAATACTTCTGAACTATAGCAGCAACTGTGTGATGCTATAATGTCAATATGGATACCTCGTTGAATTTATGCCATGAAGAATTAAGGCAGTTCCGAAGGCAACCTGGTACTAGCAAGGTGAACCTAATTAAGTGGCCGGTGAGTATTTATATGACTAGTAGACTTCTGGAACATTGTTAGTTTATCTATCTGTGTCTTTGAAGGTATGAGAAGATGATAAGTGGCATGTACCTTGGGGAGATAGTGAGGAATGTCTTGTTGGAGTTCACCGCCAAAGGCCTACTGTTCAGGGGCAAACTGTCTGAACGGCTTAAAACTCGGGGTATCTTTGAGACCAAGTTTCTGTCACAGATTGAAAGGTGAGTGTCACAATAAAAGACTATAAAACTTCAGTTTAATCCACACTACGAGAAGTTTACATTATTAAGCAACTAGAGGCAAAGCAAACAAATTAAGAATTTACTAAATCCAAGACCTCTAGATTTAGATGTAGATGTAGATGTAATTATACTTTGCTACAAAATTTGAACCGTCAACATCACAAGTAAGTAGAAAATCTGAAGAAAAAGACCTATTGGACAAGTGAACAAAGCCAGAGCCAATTTAAACACAATGCAGTTCCCTACAAAGAGATCAAGTGACATACCACAGCCATGTACCTACTGGCAGATTAAATATATGTTATATATAGCTCTACTGTAGAAGGATAAAGCTGTGGGTGTTCTAATTATGTTCCAATTACATGCCACATCTTGCATACGATTACATTAGCTGTAAGAAATGGTAAATCTGGCACCCAAGCTCATACTATTCTTACTATTAATTGTGTTAATTGAAATACTTAATTTCTTAGTCTAAAACGAGGATTGTGATATGTTTCCACAAACAGACCTTAACAGAACTTTGGAGATTGTACATTGTACATTATAGTCTTTCTAGTGGTTCCGATTGTTTGTTATATTTTTTTATTTTAAGAATCTTGTATGTAATTCTTGAAAGATGGCCTGCCTACATTTGTGCGTGTATTGTATAAAAAAGGAATGCATGTTTCCGTATATCTTTGCATGACCATCAGGGCAGACAGAACACAAGGTTATAACATGACACCTTTCCCACCCCTCAAAAGCGATCGGCTAGCGCTGAGACAAGTGCGCTCCGTCCTCCAGCACCTGGGCCTCACCAGCTCCACCTGTGACGACAGCATACTGGTCAAGGAGGTGTGCAGCGTGGTGGCACGGCGGGCTGCCCAGCTCTGTGGCGCTGGCCTGGCGGCCGTAGTGGACAAGGTCCGTCTGAACCGCAACCTGGAGCTCCTCCGAATTACCGTTGGCGTGGACGGCACCCTCTATAAGCTGCACCCACAGTAAGGACTGCTCTTACTTACTCACTTTAGTAGTAGTAAAATGTTTGGAGACATTTTCCCAATGGTGTGAGAAGTGCTAACAAGCGATTATCAAAATGGCCACCACCACTATTCTGTTTCAATGTGAATTCAGGGCCAACAATTACACATGCACCACGGTATGAAACACATGATTAACCAGAAACCAACCATTGTCTTTATCCTCCATTGACTTTGGTTGTTCTCAAAAACATAATTCTAGTGTGCCTGCAAAGCTGATCACTGTACACAATACCAGTTGGAATTATGTATTGAGTTATGAGCATTTTCTAGTAGTGGTAGTGGTGGTGGTGGTGGTGGTGGTGGTGTTATTATAATGGAAGATGGGCAAAAATGCGCCATCGCGTATCAAGATCGAGGAATTATTTTATGCCAAACGTCAGTGTGAGGCCTTAATATTGGGGTAAGTAGTCGAGGGTTTAATCAAAGTTCAATATCTTATTACAGTAGCACACAGATTTAAGTTCCATCAGGAGAGACTAGAATCTTAAAGAATTCAACTATTAAGTGTTTTAGCATTAGGACTCAATACCATTTAATAGAAGCATATACAGCCATGGAAAATATTAAGACCACTGGATATTATTTTAAATACAATATATAAAATATCATTTAAATTACATTTAATATATATATTTTATTAATTTATTAATTAAAAAAAAAAAATCCCATGGCCATATTAAAAATTTGATACAAATATAAGGCCAGATGAATCCCCCTGGCATACTGACACTGGTAGTGATGTAGAATGGCGGAGAATCCTTGAACAGAGTCCAGAAGAACGTGGATATTGGTGGCGATGGGGTGGCGGTGGGAGAGCAAAATGCAGCCTCTGAAGTGGCACAGAGACAGCAGCTAGCAGGGGTTCATATACTATAGACGGACAGTGAGGAGATTGATTCCTGAGGACGTGTGCAACTATGATTGGTTGAACTTGAATAAGGGCAGGAGAATACAAGTCCTATACCCAGGATGTGTGTAAGCAGTCTTCCTGACTGAACTTTCACTAGTATATTTGTATATTTGAAGCCAATTTCTATGTAAAAATAAAGCTTTTCTCTGTGGACTTTTCAGTGGCTGTAGTCTCTGTAGCCAAATGATACTTGACTGTCAAATGACTTGTATCTGCTTTGTTTTTAATGAATCAAAGTCATTAAAGGTTACACAGTAAATCCTTTATTAGACACCAACGAAGAGGAAGACTGGAACTTGCAGGGATTTCCCTAGGACATAGAAGGGAGAAGGACGGTGGATGGCATTTAGTCCCTTGTACTCTTGACTGAGATTTCTCGCATTGGTTAACACCTTCTGTTGAGTTCTTATAATACTTGACGACTGACATTTAAAGTTTAACTACAGAGCTTCCAACTTCAGCAGTCTGTAGGAGAAAATATGCCCCATCACGGGGTTAACATTTCGGGGTTAACATTAAGTTAATATAAGTAGATTTCTGAGAACCTCAGCGATGCTGACTTTATGTAGATGAGAAAAAAGGACACAATACTGTTCACCATCCTTCTCTTCCACATCCTTGGCTTTATCCAGCGACAACATGATGCTTGAGTTAGAAAATGGCAGTAGACATGAATAATTCCACACCGTCCCTTAAGTGTCATAGCGGTCCTATATTAAGTTTCACAATTGACAAATCGTGTTCTTTCACTGTTTCCCAACCCCCCTGACTGATCATGACCACAGCTTCTCCAGCATCATGCATGAAACGGTGCGCGACCTGGCGCCCCAGTGTCAGGTCACCTTCCTACAGTCAGAGGACGGCAGTGGGAAAGGAGCAGCGCTCATCACAGCTGTGGCCTGCAGGATAAGAGACGCCGGGCAGCACTGAACCACACACACACACACTTGTCCCTTGCGGTGTCACCATGGACAGTCAAAGATGCGTGTATTTGTATCATTTGAGTGTGTGAGCATATATGGTACAGAATGTATTTGGTATGCGTGAATGAGTCTGTATGTGTGTTGTTATATCTGTGCAATGCTAGGCATGAACATGAAATGGATATGGGTAAGAGTATAAAAAAAAAAGCACATTTTGCCTCAGAGGTACAACTGAGCCTACACGTTAGAAGGGATTACATTTGTCAGTGTGAAATGTGCCTGCTACTGTTGTCAAGCTAGAAGGCAGCCTGCTGTGGGTGTTTTCTTAGAAAACAAAAACATATAGTTCTTCTTTGATCCTGTCCTGTTGATAAACATGTGTGTCTGATCCATCTTCTACCTTCTACACACATTTTTCCCAGTGAGTGTAAGATCTTCATTGATCTTTAAACTACACCATTATATGCTTGGTGACAAAAACCTTTGTACATTCAGGTTAAATGCATTGTTCACAATTGTAACTTAACAATATCCTTTTTTTTTCTTTTATCGTTTATATACAGTAAATGTCTGTTTCTCTACTGTTCATCACTGTTGTGGCCCACCAGAGAGGATATTAGATCACCGATTTTGGTTTGATTGAATCATTTATCATATGTTTCTCTAAGATTGAAGCTTTAAGTTGTAGCTGTATAGTTCCAGTTTAGTGTATTTTTAAGGCTGAAAAACATTTATTTCATCATTAAATTGCTCAAACTAATCAGTGTGCTAATTCATTTGAAGAGGATGAACCAACTGTTCCAACATCGACGTAAAACAGGTCAGGGTGCCCAGGAGGTCTGTGTTGTTGAACCTGTTTGCTAGTTACAGTATTGGCATGTTTTTGTTGCGGGCATGCACGATAACAAACATCTAGGCCTATAGCGCAAGCAAAACCAGGAATGCCAATGCCATGGCCATTGTGTTGCGCTTTCGCCATCAACATTTCCTATTGACAGTCAATATAAGATAGTTTCTGGTGAATCAAATACTGTGGACAAGGTATGGAAATAAGTATTGATGTCCATATTGAGCATTAGCAAGCTAAAAAGTCAAGGCTAACCAAAAGTTCAATGTTGCTTTAATTCATTGATGTGCGTTTTGCGTTCAGTGGGGCTATGAGCTGATAATGCAACACTAATTTCCCTTGAGGGGATCGTTTTTTTTATGTTGTATGCTTCACATTGAAATATGTATTTTAATATACAGGGGGTCAGAGGTGACACTTCCAGCACTACAGTTGCACTTATTTCAGCATGAACACACCACATTATGTAGATTTTATTTCTGAAACTCCATGCTTAAATTATATAATATTGTATGTGTACCATCTATAACAAGCAGTTTTCAATCGAAACACTGATACCTCAAGCCCTGGGCTACTAGTTTTAATCTTCCAACACAAAGTGTGCAATCTACATCCCTGCTGATATTTCAAGATAGCTCATGCAACCATTACATAGCATGTATGGTAAATGGACTGTTTTTATATAGCGCTTATTTGTACCAAACAGGCCACCCATAGCGCTGTACATCATTGCCTCACATCCACCCATTCACACACCGATGGTGGTGTCTGCCATGTAAGACACCATCCAACACACCAGGAGCAGTTAGGGTTATGCGTCTTGCTCAGGGACACCTCAACACTTAGACAGAAGTCAGCGGGTATCAAACCAGTGACTTTTTGATCACCAGACGACCTGCTCTACCCCCTGTGCCACTGTCGCCCATACCATCTGCTTCATGATACAAAATGTATAATGGAAATTATCCATTCCTTCTTATCTAAGGTAAAAACAACTGAACTCTTCATGACTGGAAGGAGGTAGACCTGGGTCTGGGCCACTCCCAAGAGGCTCAGCAGAGTATTATCCAACCATGTTTAAGGCATAATCAATGCATGGATCTAGGGCACTCTAAACAAACTGATTAAGATTTTCATACTTTTCTATCAAGGGTTTCCAAACGGGGCATGTTAATTATATTTCAAATAAAATTGGCAGAATGCAGTGACCTTGATGGAGGTATAGTTAAAAAAATCTATATGCAACACAACTGTAGTGCCTTCCAACAAGTCACTTCTTAGACACCTCACTTCTCCTGATAATTGAGATTTTGATGACTGCCAAAGGTGACATCTAAACACATTCTTAATCGGTTAGTCTACCCATTTTTCTTTTATAAAATTGCTTAATTTAAATTAGCCTACTTGTAATTGTGTCATCCGTAGGCCTAATAAGTATCTCAAAATTAAAGAAATTAATTGTGAAACCAAAAAATTTAACCCTGTTAATTGTAGCCTACACAGTCGATGTAGGCCTTTACAAAATAGCTATGTTTTGCCATAGGCTACATATTTTGAAAGGATGTATGTTTGGCTGCGCATGGTGAGATGCCTGTCAGAATAACAATCATCCGACTATGACAGATTTATTATGCTGCACCGCATATCTGCAGACTCGAAAACGTGCGTACACGAGGTGACATTTGAGCGTAGCGTCCGCTCACGTCCATATCGATAAATGCCGAGCTTTGCGTGGAAATTACCGTACGCCAGTTTTACTCCTGTTTTCTGTCGTAGGCTACGTTCGTTTCGTAAATGAGGGCCAATGAATCTTAAGTTGATAGAATTCTCTAGCTCTTTCGGACCATCAATGTCTTGCATAGTGTTGTAGCAGCTTGTGTACGAAGAGAGCATAGGCTACTGTAAGATCTTTTCCATCCTCTGGCTTGATGACTGGCCAGTTGAGGGCTTTATTCATGTATAGGCTATAGCCTAGAGGCTATTTTATAGCGGTTTCCAAAATTGCATTCCAGCTGTTCTTAGCTTCCTATGCTACAGTGGGATCCGTTTGCAAAAAGATACTGACGAGGCTTCTGGGTTGCCCGCTTGTGTAGGCTACTGTTGTAGGTAGTAAAGCCTGTTATCCATGCTACCAGTTTTCTTTTCGACACACAGATGTCTTGATGAACGTCCTATATTGCAGAGAATCAACATCAAATATGGGAATTTCTCTACCTGGCAGAAGAGAGTGTTTGCCTTTTAAACAAATCAATGACATTTGCATCATGGCCATTCTGTTTAGGTTCTTACAGGCACTGTTGCAGGGACATTATGTTCTGTCTAGCGATGCTGAGAGTGCTGGTTGTTTTAAACGCCTTTGCACTGTTTGAGATGCGTTATCATAACCTTAACACCTTTACTTCTCCTCCTCCACATTTTCGTCAGTGCTGTGCATTTCACCCTGGGAGCCATTTAGTAACATTTTCTAGGAAACCTTTAAAATAAATCAATTTGGGCTCGTAGCCTACCAGACTTCGTGATCGGCCTCCCTTTCATAATTATCCTTACACTCTGTAGGCCTACCAATGCTTGCAAATTCATAAACTCAGCGAATAATCCGTCAAATAACTTAATTTGTTTAATTACATTTTCATTTTCGCTTTCTCGTTAAAACACCGAGCTTCCCCCTACGCGTTGCAATTAACTTGAACAGTTCCTTCTGTAATATCCTGCTCTTCAGGCTGTTCAGACATGTTCAAATTTAACTCAATAACTTATGCTCAAGAGTTCAGTTATATTATAGCCTGCCATCATTGAGTCCATCCTCACATCCTAACCTCCATCACCATCTGGTACGCTGCTGCCACATCCAAGGACAAGGACATAGGCCTACTGCAGCGTGCCATTCGGTCTGCAGAGAAGGTGATTGGCTGCAATCTGCCGTCGCTCCAGGACCCGTACGCCTCCAGGACTCTGAAGTGTGCAGGAAAGATTGTGGCTGATCCCTCCCACCCCGGTCACAAACTCTTTGAGACACTCCCCTCTGGCAGGAGGCTGAGGTCCATCAGGACCAAAACCCCACGCCACAAGAACAGTTTTTTCCCATCCGCTAGCCTTATCAACAAGGCCCAGAACCCACCCTGACACTCTCCACACTCCACCTCTGTGAACATTTGCACATTGACATTGACTGTAGGCCTACTTACTCAGCTGTACGGCTCTTTTACTTACATACATAGGCCTACCTGTAAATAGTTATATTTATATTTTTATACTTGATTTCTTATCTTTAGAGATTTCTTATCTTTATATATTTAGAGAACGTTTGATATGCACCAACAACACCAAAACAAATTCCTTGTAGCCTAGGCCTACGTTTAAAAAACGTACTTGGCAATAAAGCTTTTTCTGATTCTGATTCTAGGCTAGGCTATATAGACTTTAAGCGCATGCGGTCTAAGGTTCATACATGATTGCGTTGTGCGAGCGCGGCGGGCCGTTATGTTCAACGTTCTACTCACGAATACCGAAGAAAACGAAGACCTTTGATTAAATCCTCAGAATCCTGCGAATAGAAAACATCCGTCCATAATCCACAACTTCCGAGAATGCGTCTGGCTTTCCAATCCTTTCGATCTCCAATATAGTTTTTCAAACTATTTGATGCTTATACTTTATTGCTGGTTCCAGTTAACATGTTTGTTGATGTAACGCGGTAAAAAATAAAATGGTTGGATAAACAAACAACTTTACATGACGCATAACATAAACTGGTATTATAATTTAAACCAGCGAATTAATCAATTGAAAAAACATATTCCTGCTACAATGGTACCAGGTAGGCTACTCAGACTGCCAGCAGGTGCCATTAAAGAAACGTAAACACCAATGGCTCCTACACCAACATGGTTATAAAGGAAAAGTCCGTGACAAAGCTCAATTAATTGAACCAGCTTGGAAGTCTAAACCCTCCTGTCACACCACACTGATAATTAGTTCTGCCTCCAAATTTGGAAGGACATACAGGTATACAGGTCTTATTATTATCTGTTCATGTTCAATTACACAGCAAAGTCAAATGTTGCAGAAAACGAGCCGCTGGCACAACCATAACAACTTTGTCAGGTTCAATTTGCCACATGTAGCCTATAATGATTTTTGCTGCACTTTGTAGACATAGGCTACAAAGCTTTGGATTATTCAGTTTAACTTTACATTTTAAGTGCTGATTTTCCAAACAGGCACATGCATATTTTGTACACCTACAGTATAACAGTATAACTATTTGATAGGCTGCGTAAATACCTGAGAATTCCAGAATTCTACACTGGTAAAATTCTGGATATCACTGATTAGCCAAAGTTAGCAAAGGGTGGTCATTTCTTTTATTTCTGGCTTTCATAATGCATACATGAACATGTATCTCAAAAGCTGTCACTGTGCCACTTCCTGTATGCGCACAATTTCCCCCAAACTAGCACTTCCTGGGAAATTACAAATTATTTTTT
Organism: Percopsis omiscomaycus; assembly: GCA_027575585.1. Classification (NCBI taxonomy): domain Eukaryota; kingdom Metazoa; phylum Chordata; class Actinopteri; order Percopsiformes; family Percopsidae; genus Percopsis; species Percopsis omiscomaycus. Next base: position 8,048 of record JAODLI010009784.1, on the reverse strand, counting down.
CACTTACCACCACATGGCTCATACTAAAAAGGGTCAGTGCAATCAGAAAATATGCAATCATCCATTCTTTTCTATTTTTTTATAATCAATGTAATTGGAACCTTTGTTTCTATGACATTGTCTTATCAAGATGTTTGTTTGTGCAGCTACTTGAGTAATACCAAAAACATAAACAATTGTCATAATGAATAAGTATAAATAAGTAGTTAGAAAATATATAAACGTGTTCAGTTAACTGGTGCTGCAGTTGCTTGATTGGGTCCACTTAGCAAAACCCAGTGCGTTTCGTATTAAAGGTACATACAAATTAAATAATCATGTGCCTCCTTAAATTGTAAATAACCCTTTAGGAAGCTGTACGAAGCTGAAATCAAGAAGACATATTGCTGTATGTTTGCTATAAAACATTGAGTCATGGTCAGATTGCACTGTCCAGGCACGTGGTTGAGAGCAGTAGGTGGTTCACCAGGAAGTATAGGTAAAACAAAATAGTGCAACTGCCCCCTTTACATTTTATTATGCACTTTTTAATTGATTTATTTAGTGCAGGTAAGGCTAGTTCAAGGGTGAAATCTGTCTACTGTACTTCATATATTTAACATTTTGCCAACCCAGTTTCAATAAGTCATTTATTGTAGTTAATGTTTTGGTGAATGGTGAAGAGGAGTGGGCTAATTAACTAGCATGGTATGATTGTTGCTGTCAGTCATGGTTCAAGCCTGCAATTTTAATTATTGAGATGCTTTATTGCATCTCAATATTGGCCGATTAAACAGGAATGAGCTTTTCCCATTCCATTTTCCTATTATCTTATTCATAACTAGTCACTAGTCCATTTGAGGTGTGAAAAAACGTTTTAGGCTTATCTCTTTTTGGTCTCTAATTTATTGTAGAATGGTAGTTGTCATAAACGTGATAAAAGCATTATCACGATAAAAACTTATTGCTATTAGCAAAAGGAATGCTATCATAAAAATCATCATAAACAACTTTCAGACAGAGATGCTTTGTCTTTGTATAACAACCTTGTTTTTTCTATATAATTTAATTTCTTTTTGGATATTGCATCTGTTTTAAAAAGGCTTCTGGCTTTTTTAACATAACAACATTTCTTCATTCTGCATTTAAAACATTTGTATAGAAGTTTGACCAAATTTAAGTTCGCCATATCAAATGTTTGTGTTACAATGTTACAAAAACATTCTTGTCTTGGTTTGAACCTGCTGAGTGGCTTTCACTCCTCTCTACTCCTCCTACTAGCTGTACCCCTACATCCACATGCACCGTTGTGCACAGTTGTGTTCCAAAACATAAACAGTGAGTTGGAGAGGAAATTTAAGGTTTTGGGGGTACTATAATGCAATTGAGGAGTGTACCTTTAAAGCTGCATGTATGATCACTTTTCACAGTAAAATATTAACATTTAATTGCTATTAGTATTGTTGCTGTTTTTCCCAAGCCCTGGGTGGCATTTTGCCTAAATCACTTCAAAATAACAAAACCAATCGAAGACCCTTGCTTTCAAAAACAAAAACACATTTTAGATTGCTGGCCACATGGGACCCAATAGAAACTCATGCAGGCTAGACTTTCAAAGATATGCTTATGTACAAAAAAAATTATATAATAATAAATATATATTTTATTATTATTATTATTATTATTATTAATATTTTATTTTTATTTTATTTTATTTTCACATTATTTTCACATTAAAAAAACATTTATGTGTAGAGTTAAGTAGCTTGAAATTATTCAAGCAAAAAATCAACAAAAAATTACATTAATACAGATCACTCAGTGGGCTGGGAACTGCATTATGCAATGCAAAGGAGAATGAAAATGAAAATACAAGAAACACCTGCTCCTAAAAGTTCTGCTATACAAACTCCATAAAAAGACACCTTCTACTGTATGTCCAACATGTAACGATTAGACTGATTTCGAATAGTTATACATTTTAGTTAGACTAATACCTAATATAGCGCTTATTGAATAGTATCAATCAATTTTGTCCCAGTCAAGCTTGAATGCAGGCAACAAAGAATCACAAGTTTTTAAACACAATAAATATTTTAAACACTGTTGTGACATTTGTTAAGACACAGAGACTACATAGAGTAACTATAAATATAACAAACCATGGTAAAGCCTACAGAGTAATAAACACAGATTCTACATGACACTTGAGTTGCATGCTTCCCAAACAAGAGAAAAATCATTTACAATGACCACAGTAAAGCAGTTTCACAATCTGTTTATAAATTCTCCAAACATTATGACTCAAAGCAGATACAGTATACCATTACAAAGGCTATGTGGCACAAAAAGGCTTCACAAGTTCCTGCCATAAAAAAAAGCATACAGCTTCAACAATGACAACAGTGGCCTACAATTAACACGTTACCAAATCTAGAACAATTTTTAAATCTTCTCGAATACGTTTTTGGTCTTCTTAACCAAGCTACGGTGGCTCTGAACTGAAAAACACTAAAACAAAAACTTTCGGCTCTGAGGTACAGATGCAACATACAAAAACAAAACGGAATGGTCCTGAGGTGCAGATGCAACATACAAAAACAAAACGGAATGGTCCTGAGATGCAGATGCAACATACTAAAACAAAAATGTGCAGCCCAGAAGTGCAAAACACAAATACAAAAATAAAATGCAAAAACAAAACTGAGGTACAAATGCGGCAGACAATTTGTTTTGCAATTCGGTGCTGCACGGTTTTGTTTTTGTATGTTGCATCTGCACTTCAGGGCCCACAGTTTTTGTTTTTGCGTTTTGCACTTCAGAGCCACCGTACTATACTGTAACTTAATTCATCACCCAATGCCACATAAACCCATACAGAACACATCATTTACTATCGGAGCACTCAACCCAGTTCAAAACCAGCCTTCATGCCTCCATGTACCCTGTGAGCCCTCTAACCTACTGTCATGTTTCCTGTATAAATGAACCCAGAAGTGTTTACATGGCACCATAAAGCATGCAAGACTGTCGTACATTGTCAACTTAGCAGAACTATGTTCGTATGTAGTACACTAAATGTGATTTCCTGCACTAAGGGTGGCATAGTACATTTATTCATTATTTTATGAGCAGTATACTGTAGTTTTGGCAGGAATGAGATAGAATTGACAGTACCCACAGTGTTCTCAGACTACATTTTGAAGTAGTGACGTGGTTGACCTCCTAACCATTCCATGCCTGACCCACTGAAGCAACCCTTTCGCCATCTTTACCAGTCTCTTCCTTTCGGTTCACAGCTGCCATTTCTGAGCTCTGTTTGGCATCACTTTCTCCTGAGTGGACCACCATACATTCCACCCTGGAGCTGCCCTTCAGTTCCAACTCCAGACGAACAGTGTCAGTCAGGATCTGGTTGGTGTGGACTCTGTTTCTGGTTCCTAACACCAGACGGTTGGGATTACTTGTGGTTTCTCTGAGGGCACTGGCATCACAGACCCCTGGGCCAGGCATCCTCCCCCTGCCCACCCGGGCCTTTCTACCCCAATGCTGACACTGCAACAGGCAAGAGAGAGGCCTAGACTTCCACACAGCCTGGAATCCCCTCTTGAAATTTTCGTTGTAGTAGCCATAAATAATGGGGTTGACACTGGAGTTGGAGAAGGCCAGCCAGTGGGCAAAGGGAAAGATGTAACTGGTCAGAAGGTCAAGCTGGTCCCGGTCCAAGCCTGCAAAGTCTGTCATCATCATGAGGGTCCACAGGGGTAGCCAGGATAGCATGAAGAGCAAGGCTACCACAATCAGCATCTTTATCACCCTGATCTTCTTCTGGGATATCACTGGCCGGCCACCTCTCCTGAATGGAACCTGTGTTGCCTCCTGGGGCTCTCTATTAGACACCACTGAGGAATACAGCTTCACTCCGATTCGTCCGTACATTAACGTAATTACTGTGAGTGGCACCAAGTAGATATGAGCAAACAACACTGCAGTGTAGATCTTTCTCATTTGCGGGTTGTAGAAGTTTTCGTAGCAGGTATAGAGAGGGTATATGAGGTTGAAGTCCTCATTGTAGACCATGCAGTGATAGGGGACTATCTCCACAGTCAGTACAACTGCAGCTGGACACATAATCAGCACCGCAAGCACCCAGATCAACACTATGGTTGCCTTGGCAACAAGTATAGTCAGCTTGGGCTGTAGAGGGTACACTATGCAACGGAACCTGCGGTGTGGGACAAGAAAATAAATGGTTGACCTTTATGGAGCCTAGTCTAGGAATGAACACAAGAACAGACAACAAAACAAAAAGCTTACTAACCTCTCAACAGCAATGGCCACCAGGGTAAAGACTGATGCAGACACAGACACTCCCTGTACAAAGCCACTCATCTTGCACACTGTGTTTGTGAAGGGCCAACCTATCAAGGAAATCCATGAGAGTGGAATATAAGCCTACTGCTTCTGAGCTTTATTAGTAAAAGTAAGGTCAAGCATGAAGTTGTATAACACTGATACCAAAATAAATCTAATCGGGTATGTCATTATCGGGTTATTATTAACAACTGCTGTTACCTCTGTTACCTAGCTGCCAACTCATGTGCCAAACCAGTGGCAACAAGGTGTGTTGTGAATATTCTAAATATGAACACACATAATACACAACATAATCAAATAACCTCAATCAAATAACCACTATTCTCACTGGTGCACCTCACCATGGGAGTCAAAAGGGAGCCAAAGAACAAACACCTGGGAAGCATCTTAGCTTGACCTTGGGAGCTAAAAGGAAGAACTCGGGCCAAGTCTCAATTAACGCTGTACTTCAACAAAAGCATTTTACATCTGCTTCATTTGGGTAGTATTGACCTTCAAATTACCAGCTCTGTTAATGACCCTGTCCCAATCATAATTCATCATAAAAGACCGATGTAAAAGAGCTATGTTGTTAAGCATAATGAATATGTCATGCAAATGATCCAAATTGCTATTTTTTTTTTAAATCGACTGGTATTTGTAGACCAGCTAATCTAATGCTCTTGCATCACAGCCTTTGATATTCAGGTGAGCTACAGAGATACTATCAACCTGTTGCATTCCTTTCTATCTACACTAATAAGATGCAAATCATTTCAGTACTTTGTATGCTAGTGTCATGGTTTCAGCTGGTAACAGAGATATATGCCAATGTCTAATTATACTAGTGTACTAATTAGCAGTGTCGATCTACCTCTAAAGTCATTATTGCTAAGAAAAAGAATGAATGCACATCCATAGAAGCCAGTGTACACTTTGTTTTATCGTTCATTAAAAATTAACACACAACATCTCAGTTGACATAGCTGAACAAAAATTCTTCTTGTTTACAAAAAAAAGAAGGAAATAGATCTTGGGGACTGTTGAACCCCATTGTATTAAACCTGTAACCACCCGCTCAGAGAGTACACTTTCTTTCATTAAAGTGTATGTACTTAGTGGGTATGAATGAGTTGTATTGCAATACGCTCTTATATAGACCCTTATAATTTTCGTCTTCAGAAAGGTTAATGACCATTAAATATTTTTTTATTAACAGGCCTTCTTTTGGCTAATCCCACAATACTTTGCAAGAGCCTCTAAAGTTTGCATTAAAATGTAAATTTAGACTATACGACTTCCATTTGGATTGTCGTTTGAGTATATATACACACAGTCAGTTTTTAGAAAGCTTGTGTTTGCTGTGGTGGACAATGCACAGTGGACTGTTGTGTTGTTTTCTCTGGGCTCATGCGAGAGGGGTACCATCATATATGCCTCATTGGAAGCCCACCTAAATCCTCTGCCTTCGGTTTTCTATTAAACTCTCTCTCTTTCTCCGGGGATATAATAGGGGTGACAGCGACACGCACGTGACAGTGGGGCACACAGTGTTTTACAGCTATAGTGTGTAGCCATTGGGACACGAGACCCAGCCCAATGTCCACAGAAAGTACATACCTGTGATGAGGTTGTCCACCAGGGTTGTGGGGACACAGAAGATGCCCACCAGCAGGTCGCTGACCGCCAGGTTGAGAATAAAAAGGTTGGTGACTGTCTTCATGCGGCGGTTGCCCAGGACGATGAGACACACCAGAATGTTCCCCACCATACACAACAGGAAGATAAAGAGATAGGCGAGGATGTAGCTGATGGCCACGTGCAGCGAGTGTTGGTAGTAGGGGAACATGGTGATGTTGGGGACATTTGCGTCATGGCTGCTGCAGAGACTGGTGTTACAGAGGTGCTCCACAACAGCTGATCCCTCCACCCCAATTTCACCCTCTCCCATGCTGTGCTGTGTGGCTGAGTGGAACTCTGAGGGTGAACAGGAGACAACATGGATTTGAAACATGATTATGTTGTTAAGTTACAGCATTATAGGATGACTTGAATATGGTCAATGATAACGCTTGCCGTTAGTACTGGAATTGTTCTTCCCACACCCAAACAGCATAACATGAGACCTGTTGGATTTGCTACTATGAGTGTCTCTATACCTTTTAGTTCAGTGGTGGGTGTGTGTCGCAAAGGGCGAAGTGATGTGGTATATTTATTATACAATAGAGTTTCTACGGTAACAGACACTACTCTCTTCCCCAGCACCATGGAAAATAATATGCCTAAATCCAAAATTGCTTTCTGCAATTACACTGGACAGAAAACTATTACACTATTACACACTATCACATGACAACTGCACAGCTACAACAGACTACCATCAACACAGCATGCAGCATATGAGTCTAACACACATTTAATTAGTTGCATTGAATGAACCTAACCCTTCAGCATGGTAGTTTTTTATTATTTTACCATCTTTTGTCAGTAATGATGCCAATGTAAAGACCAAAAAGGACATTTACAATGGTTTGAAGGCTTAAACAGCATTATACAGGCATTTATGACTTTTGTAAAATGTAAAGTGTTTGAGTCTTTGGCTTAGTCTTGCTAATTAGTTATAGCATTGCTTCTTTTATATGAAGGCACATGCAAACACAATATGTAAATGTGTGTTTATACCAGCATATCCACCCCAGGCATGAGATCGAGAGACTAATACTAATTCTAGCTCACTTGTTTTTGAAAAGCAGCAGCTAACCTACTGCTGCCACCTACAGTGCCAATCATATCAGTATGATCAATCATACAGTATCAATATGATTGACATGAAAGCAGAGTTCAAATAGTAGCCTAAACTTTGCAGCTGTATGGTAGATTCCTACGATACAGTTCCTGTAGGCTGTTTTAATAGATTCAGCTGTAATGCTCTAATTACACTTTTGGGAATGAATAAATCTGATTTTATCTTGTTCAGTAATTTCAATCCTGTACAGTATATACAACTTGTTCAGAAGAAAATATCCTCTGATATACCAGCAGGAAGGTGAATGAGTTACAGGTATAGGTAAGTGCAAAAATGTACTGTACAGTGTACAGGGTGTAACCTTTGTTCTCTGAGTGAAGAGACTATCTTTCTCAACCCGAGAATGCTTTGAGACACGTTCCGTTTAAATTCAATCAGAGATTCCTCGCTAATGCATGTGCTTTATAGGACTCTGCCCTCGGCTTCCCTGGCCCAGCGGTTCAGTTGGACACAGTCTTTGATTTCAAACTACTCAATTTACAACATTACTAGAATGTACCTCTTTGCTCCATTTGGTGCATCACCTATTAAATACAGCATATTGACATCTTTTTTTTCCTTTTCAGGTACTACATTACTTGATTCTTTCATTTTCATTGTGTAGACAAAAAAATGCTCCTACACACCTAAGCACACTTTTTTCATTGAATGGGCTAAGGTTGAAACGTCTAGTCTTGTGAGACCATCCAGCCAATCAGCCTCCAATTGAGTTCTTCAGTTGATTCTCACGGCAATAAGTACCTGACAAATCATAGTCACGTGTTTTTTAATTCTGATTGATTGAAGGTGGTCTGGTAGTGCCTCTGTTTGAAAACCATTTACATTTACATTTACATTTACAGAATTTAGCAGACGCTTTTATCCAAAGCGACTTACAATTAGTACATTTGTCAACAGTTGAACTGGT
>JAODLI010009774.1:0-26190 GCA_027575585.1 Percopsis omiscomaycus | reverse complement strand
AGAGAGAGAGAGAGAGAGAGAGAGAGAGAGAGAGAGAGAGAGATTGAGTAGAGCTAAATTTGCATTCACCAGGGAGCGGCAGAGGCCTCAGCCTGAAGCCCACCACCGTGCCCCGTGGGGAGAGGTTGTTCTTGCCCGGGAGGAGGAGGAGAGAGGCTCTCCCCAGCTGATGAGTCAGCAGGATTCTATTTCAACCGTAAGCACAGAGGCAGGGGAGAGACAAGTGACAGAGGCAGGAGGAGGAGGTTGAGCGCGCTGAATGTGGTGGAATGTTTCGCGAAGACACAAAACCCTGTGGTAGCCCCCCTGTCTGGACGTCTGTCTATGGCTACAGCAGAGATGTTGGATGGCACACACACACACACACACGCACACACACACACACAGTGGCTCTGCCCGCTCTAATCAGAATATCAGATATCTGTGGATGGCAAGCCAGAGAAAGCAATAATAGTATTATGTTTGACAATTTGCATATTTTATTTTCCTATGCTGAACCCCGTCATCAATATTTTCCCCACAAATATATTTGACGTGCAGGGTTGCTGGCAGTGCAAGTGCACCACTGATATGATTTGTCTTGATTTAATAGCGTAGGCCAACGTGAAAATGTTCTTCCAAACACAGCTTTGTCCCCTCTTAGACTAACTTAGACTCACAAACTTGACCCTGCGGACCATGAAGGCTGGGATTGATGCAATTACAGTTAAGACCCACTTCCTTTCTATGAGAGAACTTAAAGCCAACAAAGGGGCTAGATATAAACACACTTAATCATACCGATAGTAGACTAGAGGACTGCACACCAATAAAGACAGAAAACAGGAAGTGAGGAACATGAGCCAGCATTCTTCCACTGCAGTACATAAAAACACAGCCCCACAACTATAAATTCACATGCAGAGACCAGCACAGAGGCCATGCCACAAGAAGTGTACCAGCTGCAACATACCGGGCGTGTAACTGGGCTCAACAGAAATCAGTCACTTGTCTACAGTTGACAGGCTTCCCTTGTGAGAGTGTCAAACAACTTCCAGCTAAGTTCCAGCAAGTTCCCAACAAACCAGCTCACAAAAGGAGAGTTGTGGTGCTTTCCTGCCAACAAATATGGCTTGGCTGACAGTAGCTACGTTGCTACACACATCTGCAAGGCATTTTCCAGTTTAGTGCCTCGCTCTGCCTCATTCTTTTTCTCCAATCCATTTCGACCTGCATCGAGCATTTAATCCAGGGCCCAAATTGGCAGTTGGGGTAAATAAGGACATCTGTTATAATAGCATCTGTCCCTATGCATTCACACATGAGAAAATAAAATAAATGGGGAGGAAGATAAGATAAGATGACAGTGCATCGGTTCTCCTTTGTGCTTTGAAACACACATCACAGTCCTGTCCCGTTCTACTTTTGTAACGCCTAATAATTATTAACACCTGACCTTTCTGGAAGAAATTAGCCCTTCCCGTGTTTGAGGTTCCTTAGTGGAATGTGGGCTTTTAAAAAGTGAAAAGAAGTTTAACCTCCTTGGTAAGGATTATACACAAACCTCAACCGACGGTCGGTACTAAAGACAATCCTAATTTTTATCGGCCTTAAGTGTAAAGCAGTGCATCTGTAAGCCCCATTGATTTTTCAACAATTGAATAATGTGAATATTCAAGTCGACACTGTAAGTCCAATATGTGCTGCAAAACAAAACAATTAGCCTACGATTTAACAGCAATAATATTGGAGCAGTGATGCATATCCATCACGTCGCCAGGAGTCTCGACACAGCTAATGCGATGGCCTAGATGGAGGCTACACATCGATCAGATTGACAATTGAGAGGCTAGTCGTGGCCGATAAGACCGTTTTTTTCACTCTACAGCAGCCAGGGAGAAGCCCATCCATTAAGATGAAAGAGAAAAGGACGACAACTGTGCCGGTGGCATTGTAACAAAGTGGTCTGAGCTACCACTCAGGCGGCGGGGGGGGCTGCCTCTGAATAGCATTGGCATATAGAGGTCACCGTGCAACGATTCTTTTCACCTTGCTAGCCATGGTGTGCCGTGAGATGTACATCCTTCGCTACATTCATCTGCTGTTCGGCGCTGCCAAGGCTTTACATTAAATGGCTCTGTTCGCTTCAACTGGGTGATGTCTCAAGAGGAGATAGCCTGTACATGGAAAACTATTTAAAAAAAACGCCTGCGCACGCTTCCAAGTCTAGGCCTACATTTATTTAAACATTTAGGATTATCTCAATGTTGTTTTGACTTTGTACATGGCAGTCTAAAAGAAAAATAGTGTAGATGATATTGTAACTGCAGGTACCGTTTCTTGAGAGGAAAAGCCAACAGTTTTTATTTATTAATTTCTAGGCCTGTTTGTTGTCGCCACTCATTACCTAGCCTCATGGCGCCACCTGCCGGAGCTTCTGGGAAATAGGTGTGAATCGGCAGTTGAATACTGCCGATGAATAATGAATTTGTACATGCTTTGTAAATAAAACAAAATAGTTACAGTACATAAATTCCTCTTCCATAAATATGCAAAATAATCCTAAATGTATGCAGGTGTTTATTCTAACAAAAATACGTACCAAGTGGTTTAAATGATTAATTTGCCAATCTCTACTTGAAGGTGAAATCACTAGTGTTGAGATATAGTTTCTACAGTAGTTCATCTTTTCTACACAACGCTGGTTATACATATATGGGACCCAGGACACAGCCCACACACACACACACGCATGTACACATACAGTATGCACACACACGCGCGCACACACAAACACACACACCACCAGGCAGACAGCAGGCTCCTCTGGGGATACACAGACATAAATCAGGGCTGCAGTGGAGAGAAATGTGACTCCCACACAACCCTTGCCGGTTCACAAATTCCTCTCCATTGACAGCCCTGAGACAGGCCTCCAGAGAGCTAGGACGAGTCCCTCTGAGAGAGAGAGAGAGAGAGCGAGAGAGAGAAGAGGAGATGTGGATGGATGGATCAAGCCATAACACGCATGGCAGTGCTGCCTGCTATCTTCATTAAACATACGGTATACCAAAACGAATACGCCACAGGCAATGCAAGCAGGCCATTGTTGGGTTGATGACTTTGAGCCCTACAGAGATTTGATCAACACTCCAGGTCCCTTTCCCTTTTCAGTCCCCCGCAGACATCACTTAGTCAATAACTATCATCATGGGGAATTCCTCACCCTCTGTATCCTAGCAGCGATCGCACCCAGTCTTTGGGGAGACGACACAAGAGCGCACACTCATATTTTACCTTGCAGTCGTGTTTACTGTATGTCCTGCACCTGTGCCCAGCTTGGGTTGAATGTGCACACTGTGGGCTTTCCCTCTGTAAACAAAATCCCCCACATAGAGGGACTAGTTATTATGTATTTCATTTAAAAAAGACTAATGCGTTCCCTTCAGTTATGCTTTCTTTAAGCAAAACTAAATATTTACATGCAGGCCTACATAACCCTGAAAATCTTCTTCTTTTTTTTAAATACTAACATTTTTCAGTGCTCTTTATGTTTTTTTTTATGCTGTGCTATTAAAATTTGGGAATTCTAAGTAATTAACCACATATATTGGGGGGTCATGGGTCAAAATGCAATGCGGAGAGAGTACGTCACAAGCGAACTCATTGCCAGCCTTAATAAGACATCAGAGAGGAGGCAGCAGCTGGCTCTGTGCACAGAGACGGGAAAAGAGAGAGATGAAGGGAAGAGACGCATTCTGTCAGAAGCGATGTCAGGTCACTGCTCGCCTCATCCGCTCCCTGGCGATCGCCATTCATCTCTGGCAGATAGCAATTTATATGTCAAGTTAACCTCCCCCAGCAGGCTGCGCTCTGACGGCTTGACTGGGCCAATACAGCCCCAGTGACAATCCTAAAGTGTAATAACACAATTACAGGGCGTAGGAGGAAGCTGGGGAGCAGCTCTCGCAGCAACAGTACATTAGCCTCCTTTCAGCTGGAAGGCCGCGTTCAGAGCGGAGCCGCAGCGCCGCATGCTCACGTCCTGCCCGGACGATGCCAAGACCCAGATTGGAGAAAGAAAACCGCTTCAGTGGGAGACGGTCAAAGGGCTACACACAGTGAAAAGCCTCAAGATATATTCAGGTCCAATGTATACACACGGTTGCCAACTGCATCGATAGCCTACGGCAGAGTATCTTTCCAGCACGGTAGGCGTACTGCTGATGGTAGATTGTTACTTTATGTGTCTTAGCACTAAATAATACACACAATGTAAGATTCTCTAGATCAGTAGAAGTGTAGGCCCTTGTCAGGTTGCACCATAATGCTATGGATATTGAGAATGTGTTAGACTACCCGGACACACAGAGCTACTATAGCTATTCAAGTCGATGTTCATTTCATTTTTAGCAGTGATAAATTCGTGAGCATTAGTAGCGCTTTTTGTTTCTACGGGTAGAAATGGAACGCTACATCCAGTGGGCAGAGCAACAGCTTGTCTGCCACAGTTACACCTGTGAGGATATGTGATGTGCTGGCCATCTCCTCTCTCTTCTGCTTTGATTCTCCTAATTTATTAAACGGTGGGAGAGCACACCAATCCAGGCTGTAGCTGCAGGTGTGTACTGGCTGGCTGGCAGGCAGGCAGGGCTCCTGGTTGAAAACACAGATGGCTGGCTAAGGGCCCAAAAGAAGCCCAGCATGTTCATACAGCACGTTTCCCCAGTTCCTCCGAAAGACAGAGCAAACCCTATGGCAGGAATAATAATAATATTAATAATAAAGGACAAAGATACACATTCATACAATACACATTCATACACAACATTAAATTTTTTGTCTTTAATTATACTGTCAGAAAACAAAAAAATTAACTCAATAATTTATACATGAGCCTGTTGATAATGACGTAATAGTTTGGTAAAATTAATATAAAAGAAAATCAGGCATACTCATATTTTTGCAGCCAAATGGAGAAACGTGGTTGGCTTCATGAGGATTTGGTTAAGAAAGGTTTCTTGTTACATATATAACATATAACATACACAAGGACATATTGTCTTAACTGAACTTTCTGCACACACAGCAATATTGCAGATCATCACAATGTCCTGGGAATTAAAAATACCTCAGCCATATGTACTGAAGTAAATTGCCATGGAGATGAGATATACAGTGCATTTTTGTAAGGTAACTATCACTTAGGATAAACACTATGAAGTTATTGCAGGCCCATATGTTATATTGCTATAATTTTCCTCTTTTTTGCCTTGTTATCTTTAAATATGGGGTGAACATAAAATATATTACAAACCACTATTAAATCATTTAGCATTACTCATGCTGCTTATTGCTGTTCATTTGCCATCTGTCACTCACTCAATACAAGGCACCTTCCCTGTCTTAAAGTCTACTTTATTATTTTATCAAGCATTTTATCAAGTATTAATTTTGAACTCTGGACCATAGAAGTCAAAGGAAAATCAGAATAAATAAAGGTGGCAAAAATAACAAATCCAGCAGAGGGCAGTAGACCAACATTCCGAACAGATCTCAGACGAGGAAGAAGTTATTTTACGACTCAACCCTGTTTACGGTACAGTATGATGTGTCTGACTGATACGCTTATGGCTTAGCTTGCAAGCTATAGCGAGTTAGTTTTATTTTTAATTTATTTTTGCTTTGTTTAAATTTGTCATCTGCACACTTTAATAGATGGGTACCCCTGGCTTACCATGAAACTCCGGGTGCAAAATGACAGGTAACACACAGGTGTTGAAGCCAAACATCTCTAGGTAGCTCAAAAGCTAACTTACCTACTCAGCTAAAATAGTTGATGCTAGCATACATTTACTTCTGACAAAAGTCACTAAGTTAAATAAGCACATACATATATTTTGTAATAATTATAATGTGAACCGATCTCACGTTACCCAATGAGAAAGTAACCATCTTTCCAGTCCATGATGCACAATAAAAATAGGAGTGCAGTGGAGGAGGTAAAGTTATCATAAGTCTGTTTCTCGACTGTCTTTTAGTTTATTTATTTATTTTAACAATCATTGCAGAATTAAGCCCTGCTACAAAGCAGCAGTTTCTATGCGTAGGAAACTGTTAAACCTGTAGTTAAGCTTCAATAACTACCGTTATAAGTACCAAAACATTACTTGCTAAAATACCATTGATCAATAATGTGTCTGCTTCACAGGAGTGATTCCAGAAGAGCAGTAAAACCGAGGGAGTCTCAAGTTGTAATGCAGGCTAATTCGAATGAGCAGTGTGCTCACGCAGGAAACGGTTTATCCCTGACTCTGCAACCAGAGCTTCTTACCAGAACACCAGCCACTGGTGGCTCAGCCATCCCCGAGAGCGGTGAGGTGCGGATACCCATTGCCAGTGGACGAGGGGAGACCAGCGGAGGGGCATCATCGAGGCGGTCCAGAACAGGCTCCCACAGCCACTCGCATTCGCACAGCCGGCTGCAGCATCACTCTCATTCGGAGGCCGACCTTGAGCCCACTGACGGCGACCTGGACCCTGCGGAACCCAGCTCCGCGTTCTCCGAGCTGCGCTACCTCTTCCACTGGCTCCAAAAGAGTCTTCCCTTCCTAGTTATCTTGTGTGCTAAACTGGTCACCCAACATGCGCTCGGTAAGCAATAGCAATATAGTGTACAGCAAATAATAATAATTAATAATAATTATTTGTTAGTGGAACGGTGGCCAGCGGTACAGAGCTGTGCAGAGTAAACCTCACTCCCGACACTTTAAGAGACGACAGATGAGAACAAAAGAGCACTCGACACTACCTGTTATCGCCTTTCTCCCGTCTGTCACAGGGCTGGCTGTAGGCGTTGCCCTCTTTACGACGTTCCTTTATTTGAATAAAAACATCCAAATGCAGACTTTTCTTCAGGTGAGCTGCAGGCAGGAAAAACACCTCTTGTATTATGGACTGATTTCACGATGATGTTTGTGAAACGTGCGTTCATACAAGCCTGTATGTGTGTGTGTGTGTGTGTGCATGCGTCCCCTCAGGATCAGCGCTCAAAGCTTCAGTGCCTATGGCTGCTTGTCTTCCTGACGTGTTCAACACTCCTTCTCTACTACACCTTCCTCCCTGACTCACTGTACCGATGGTAAGACAGCCTTCAGGTTCCTTCCATTACAGCAGAGGGGGCATCTAATGAGCATCTAATACCATAAACAGTCTCCAAAACGCACAAGCCATAGAATATTGTGGCCGATGGAAGGTGTGTTGATTGTTTGAACCAAACGTCTCTTCTTCTCTCCCTTCTTGTAGCCTCATCTTCCTGAGCCCGACTGTTGAGCCCATGGGATTCTGGGAGGTTCTGTGGGCTGTTGGCGTCACCAACTTCATCATCAAGTTCCTTTACATGGGGATAAAGTGCCTTGTTCTGCAGCTGCCCTCTCTGTTGGTGGCCTACAAAACCCAGGTTAACAAATGGATAGAAACAGCACTAAACAAACCTACAATGGGACTGAAAAGACAATGCATAATGTGCGACGTCTATGAGGAGCACTTGATCAAAACACGCTTGTGTGTGCGTTTATCCAGGGCCAGTGGCTGATGCTGGTAGAGGAACTGGCTCAGGTCCACCAGGCGATGGCGCCTGTTCCACTGTGGTTCCACCACCTGGTCACCCACCAGGAGGTGGACGGCAACGCCGGGCTCACACTGGGGGTCCTGCTGGCTCTGCTCTACCTCATACTGAAGGTGGAAGGCTAACATCTCACCGTAGCACGGCTCTTGGTTGAACTGTGGGTCATGGGCCAGGTGCTAATGTTGTCGTATTCCTGTTGTTTCAGCTTTTAGGGTTGTACGGGCAGTGGTCGTCTTTGCTGAAACCTGTCAGGATATTTCTCAAGGGCGAGGTATAGTAGTAGTGACCCACTCCCTTGTCAAACACTGAAAGTTTGGAATAGCAATGCATTTAACCACAAAAGTCATGCTTAATCAATATTTAAATAGCCAGTTGTATACATTGTCTTTTTAAGTGTTTAAAAAAAGATTTTGAATAGACTTTGATTGATTACAATTCAGCGTTTGTCCTCTTTGGAGCATTGTATTTATTTTAGAGTAGAATAGTGAGTAGAATAGTTTTTGGGTCAGTTTTGATCATGTTTGAACGAGTGTTGGGTGATCTCGGGTGTGAGGTGAACAACAGACTGTTTCCGGTTCCTCAGCACACGGGGACAGCAGCCACCAGGAGCCAGTGTAGTGACGCAGGAGACATCTGCCCCATCTGCCAGGGGGAGTACCGGGCGCCTCGAGCCCTCATCTGTCAGGTAAAACCATGGAATAGATTATACACTGATTACACAGGCACAAAAGTGCACATATAACAAGACTTAAACACAGAACTGTCAGAACATACAGGCGGTAGAAATGTGTAACTTCTGTAGACAAGCGCTGATACTCATGTAAATCTGTCCTTGCTGAAGCACATATTCTGCGACGAATGCATCGCTCTGTGGTTCAACCGGGAGAACAGCTGCCCCATGTGTCGGACAGTGATCACAGAGAAGGTGTACAAGTGGAGGGACGGTGCCACATCTCCCCACCTGCAGATCTATTGACTGAATGGAATGTCATGCATGTTTAATATGTGACCTTATTTGACTGACGGTAGCCATTGACCTGTAATGTTTTGTCCACACTGATCCTCTATTCAATAAGGGCTGTGCCCTCTACTGGCCAAGGTCGGTAAGGGCACATAACTTTCACCTTAAGTGTGTTTCAGATACTGTGACATGGAGTTCAGATTTGTCACTTCTTGAGCGCTGCATGCCTGTTAGCGGTTTTGTAATCATGTCACATTTGACATTTTTGTTTCATCTTTGGAGCTGTGGTGTCCAGTCATGTGGGCTAAGGGAATGCATACTTTAATTTTACAGATTAATTCACGCCTCTGGTTGAAGGTGTGCTTGTCGGTGAATGCAGTTGGCATTGTGATTTGTGAAAACTGGCATACCTATGGTCGGCCATAGCAAATGACTGGATGTCACTGCCGTAGAGAAACAACTAGAAGCTGTCCCAAAGGGGTGGAAACTTCCATTGTTTCGTCTACTTGTAAATATGGGCACATAAGAGAAATATATTAAAAGGTTAGATTCTCTTCCTGTACTTCTGATTTTATGTTTACATTTACCTTTTTTTTTCCCCCTCAATTTTCTGTTTTCTTTACCTCCCAAACCTAGAGATGTTTGGCTTGTCTTAATTGTAGAATCCAGTCTCAACAGGAATGTGCTTTGTGACTTCAGTTGCATCTGATAAGAGAAATGGAGATAATCGCAAGACAGTATTGTGATTGTCAACTAGCATTGTGCAAGGGCTTTCAAAAAGCTGTGAAACTCAAACGGAGGCATTCCTTAGTCTGATCATAACTGCAACTTTTCCAGCTTGCTCCTGGCAGGAATTCGCAGACTTTCTGACAGTTCATGATTTAGAGTAAGACTTAATTTGAGCTTGTGGGATAATATTGATCCACAAATTATTTTTCTATAGGAGGTGGTGTGGCCTCCTTTTTGTAAAACCAAAGGGTGGGAGAAGTATCTATTTTACTACAGCACCTTTACTGAAATTACATCACTGTTTAACTTTATAAGATTCAAACTGAATCTGAATAAAAACATCAACTGATGAACTTGATCAATTGATTACATTTTGTCCAGCTGCTAATCATGAAATTAAACAATTTTATTGTAGTAAACAAATGGGATTACAGTCTTTGGAGTTGGGGTAAAAAATAAAATCATTACCCTTTATTTTTATTTATGTACGATACATAGGTGATTCCACATCTCAAGGAACAGATGCAGAGGTGAAAGACAGATGCAATTAAATGTCTTCAAATTAATTGGAAAAATTTCATCCATATGCATATCATGTAGAACAATTGCCTTTAGAGGTTTTACTCAAATCAGACAAAAACTTGATGTCCTAAAGTTCTTAAACTTCTCATTTGAAGGAAACCTCAGATTGGCATTCAAACTCCCTTACCTAAAAGGAAAGCAAAACCTGTGCTAACACTTGAGAATCTGTGGGTGATGAGAACCAATGAAAAAGCCCTACGCAGATCTCGTCAATCATTTTCAAGAGTGAGGGAAAGAATTGTATACACATCTGCAGTTTATGTACAAGCTGTGATGAGAAGAAAAGCTAAAAGCCATTCTCATTGGTTTTTGCGTCAGTCTTTCCTGCCATATGCCGACCATATATGCACTGCTAACAGAAACTAAAGTTTAAGTTTTGAGGGTGGAAAGATATAAAAATTGTTTTGTGGACGAAAAAAATAATCTAAATAGATGATAAATCAAGTTTCCAGATTTACAGTGGACTACATAATAAATACATAATTTGCATAGTGTAACTAATGAAATGGGCACTTGAAATAAATAAACAAAATCGCGTAAATAAGTGATAGCATTTGAACACAGCACAGTTGTTGCACCTACTGTAGGACCAAGTTAGCCATCAAAGATGTACCAATGAGTCTACTGTCGCTGATATTAATGAGAACCGTTATCACTGCAGCCACAGCCTGCGCACACAAATAAAACCACCTTGCTTTAAAAATCCATATTTAGCAAATAAATTCACATCTATCTGGAGGCGTTGATCATTGCCATCTTGTGGCAGCTAGTTTATCCAGTACCAAAAACAGAGCAAATGAAACACAATAGCATTAGTATAATAAAACAGTGCTTTTGGTCAATGAGACGCCATATATTTGGGGGTTGGAAAACATGAGTAAGCCTTCCAAACATTCATTATACTTTCAAGGTACACTCCTTGATTGCATTACAGTGCCACACAGAAACCCCCATTTCTGCCCCAACTTACTGTTTATATTAAATACAAGGAGTAGAGTGTGTGTGCCACTAAGCATTCGAATGCATTCCAAACCAAAGCAAGAATGTTTTAAGTAATGCTGGGCAATTCCGGACAAATTTGGAAAAAAAAAGGGCTAACACACAATTAATAATTTATGTATTGTTGATGACAGAAGCAGAAATTAACTTCGTCTTCAGCCATCTTAATCAACATCCAGGGCATCTCAGTCAGACTGACTGGTCTGCTTTGGGGCAACAGGGGTGAATGGCTTGACTCCAGAGGCTCATAGCAGCGTCAATTCAAACATTTACTAGGTAGTCCATTCGGATAAATCTGAGATTATTCCTCAAACAATGAGAGCACCCAAGCACGCAAGACATTAATGTAGCCTGAACCAATTAAAAGGCAGTGATTAAAAAATAATAATGTTGCCCGAGTTCAAGTAGGACCATCTGGTCTTGAAAGGAACAGGCATGCTCCTGCTTTCTTGGGGCCCCCCCCAACTGCGGTGATGGATTCATATTCTTTTTCTTTTTAAAACAAACAGTGTAGAAATCATCCAATCTAAGTGTAGGAGTTCTATGTGAAAAAGGCATTCAGAGTGTTTTACATTCAAAACAACGAAAGAACAGTACTTTCAGACAGCAATCCTTTTGGACTGGCGAAGCAGTTGCAGCCGTTCAGCATCGACTGCAGTGGAAGGGATACCTTCAGCTCGATACTGCGATCTTTTTATAGCTGCACTTTCCCATGCCAAGCGGACAAGGCAGTGGGAAAAGGTGAGGCAAGGCACGGCCTTTCTTCAAACACGGAACATTAAAAGAAGAAAGCGCCCCCACCACCACAAAAAAAAAACGGAATACTGTGTCGTGTTCTCTTTAGACTTCTTGTTTTGCCTACTGCCCATCTCTGCCTACTTATACCGTAACCGAGAATTTCTCATCACAATGTGTGATAAGGAAAAATAAGAATGGGCCATGTCCATAGTAGTCAGAGAGAGGACGGGCGCTACTGAGGAGGAGCTGGTGATTGGTGTTGAAAGTGTCAGTCAGTTTTTTCATTTCTACAAGTCTAAAACAAGAACAC
This sequence comes from Percopsis omiscomaycus, assembly GCA_027575585.1. Lineage (NCBI taxonomy): Eukaryota > Metazoa > Chordata > Actinopteri > Percopsiformes > Percopsidae > Percopsis > Percopsis omiscomaycus. The sequence goes on along the minus strand of JAODLI010009774.1, from coordinate 14,265 downwards.
AAAAAAAGGTGGGGGGGGGGGGGAGAGAAGTTCTAGGTCTGGAGTGGCCGTGCGTCATAGGTTCATCCTCAGGTGTTCTGGCCGTTTGGAGTTAATGGGGAACACCTGCTTCTTGAAGGGCCCCGTGTGGCTGAGGCCCGCAGGCTGCCTGATGGGGAGCGGTGCCGAGGCCTCTGAGCTGCAGCTGACGTCCATGTGCTCCATGCTGGACACCTCCATGGGCTGCTCCGCACAGCCACCACCAGGGGACAGCAGAGACCGGGCCCCAGACAACGTGGGCCCCCGGGGCCAGCAGTCCCCGCTGGCAAACTTCACCGGGCTAATTGGGTGGGGGGTGGGGTGGTGTGGGGGGTGGGGTGGGGTGTTGAGAGAAATGAGTGGCGTGTTATAAAAGCTCAGAGATGAGGAGGAAGCCATCTGTAAAGCACAATCCTATGGCATCCCCGCAGGCAGATCAAACAAGCACTTACCTCAATGGTGTTCTTGGGCTTCCAGGGAACTTGCGCGGCGACCGGATCTTTGGCTCAAACGACAACTTCTCCTTGAGGTTTTCAAGCACGGAGGGGGCTACGTACGTAAACCCCTGGAATAGAGAGGTGCAAACAAAGCAAACCCTGAAACAGTGTCTTTAAAAAGGGAAGAGAGAAAAAAAAAAGCATTTGATGCGAATGTCATGACAATGAAAAGCTGACTACACCATATCACGCAATGCGGTCAAACAGTCAATAGAGCTTCCAGGAAGGACTTGATAAGAAACAGATGGAATGCATTAACTTGTTCTCGGAAGAACTAGTGGTCGAAAAAGAATAATTAAAGAATAAAATAGAAGGCCTGGGGCAGTTAGTGTGCATATATACCAAAGTGGCAACAGAGAAAACTTTATCCTTTGTTTTGAATACTACTAATTAAAATATATTACACCTGAACATGTTACAGCTACATGGTTGATGTACACGTTCAGTGTTCTACAGGACTCCTAGATTGGGCCAACACACAGGACGCAGAGAGCTCACCAGGAAGGCCTGATTAGCACTTTCGCTGAGCGTAGAGTCGTCAGGGCTGTCCACCGGGGGCTGACTGGTGAACTTGGAGTCAAACTGGCTGACGTCATCCGCTGATTGCTGCAAAGGAAAGCACATTGGTTGGCAACCTGGATGGGAGAGGATATGGTCGTTTCTAAGACGTAGTACTATTCATATACAGAGCGATAACTCACTAGAAAAGGCTTGAATGGAGGCTCCACTTTGCGGGCGAGGAGGTCATCCCAGTTTATGTGTCGGAAGAACGGTTGGGCCTGAGAGCATTAATGACAAATTGTAACACTATTAAAAAAGGACCCTCTTCAAGCCTTGGGAACATTATTGATCTCCAGAAGAAAAGCAGACTTTACCTGCACCTCTGAGGCATCCCCTTGGCCTGCCCCCAGTCGCAATGAGGCGTTTCGTTTCAGCAGCTGAAGCAGAAACATAAAAAGAAAGTTGGATTGGTTGGGATCCATACTGTATAAGGGGGTGTTTGTATGAGCATACCTTTTTTAGAAGGTCCCTGGCATCCTGTGTGAGGTAAGGTGGAAGGTTGAGTTTGCACTTGAGGATTTTATCAATGGTCTTCTTTCGGTTCTCACCTGTGAACGGTGGCTAGAAAGGAAAGGTTTTGTTTTACATTTGCCTTCCTTACGCAACAATGAACTACAGAAGCGATGAGGATAATACGGTCTATACTTACAGCTCCGGTGAGCATATCGTACATGAGAGCCCCCAGACTCCACCAGTCCACGGCCCGGTTATGGCCGCTCCGCATGAGGATCTCTGGAGCCCTGAGATAGGAGACAGCAGGAAAAGACAAGATGTTGACATGGTAGTGTACACTTCTTGGCAACTACAGGTTAGTGTTGAGCAATAACAGATCTCTGTAAAGTCAGAAAACATGAATAACGGGTGGGGTCAATTGTTGATCGTAGTCCTTCTCAGCCAAGAGATGTAATGATGATTGGTGAGCGCTAATTGTGCTCAGGTTGTGCATGCATAAACTACTACTAAACCCCCTGCACAAAACGGGAGGTTTTAAAATAGAAAATAAAATTCAATAACACTAGATTTTACACACTATGCCCTTGATGAAGATGTCCCGTTTCATGTGTGCCGCACACTAGACAAAGTTCTCTCCAATAAAACGTTTAAGAGGGTTTCTCCAGGTTTCAACTTAAGTTCAATTTAAGACTTTAGGAACCATTATGAATGCAATTTAAGACCCATTTCCCATCCATACTGGCCAAAAAAAAAGTGCGAAGAATATGAAGGAAAATCTGAGACCCCGAATTCCTTGAGTCCCACACACCACATCGCGACAGACTAGCTGAGTATGCTCCGATAAATTCTGACAGGGCTGCACAGTATGAATTAGTGTGGTTATTAATTTCATGTTGGTTTTGTTTTGTAGTTTTGTTACAGTGTGAGCAATACACATTCTTTCCCAAACACACATTTAAAAGCAAGACTGAAGGGTAATGCAACTTTATAAGAGTAACATTAACATCATAATCCAATTAATTTTTAAGACCTGTCAAGACCGTATTGAAGACATTTTTTTTTTTTAAAGCGTAAAATTTAGATTATTGGATTTTAGACTTTTTAAAGGACCCGTGGAAACCCTGGCAGGCAGGTAGCCCTGAACTCTCAAATCAATGCAGGGCACTCACATCCCCGGAAAGGGGAAACCCCAAGCCCCCCCGATGACTGCTGTGACTTACATATACTCTATGGTACCGCAAAAGGTGTGGGTCACCGTGCCATCGTGGATGGACTCCTTACACAGGCCAAAGTCCGTCAGCTTGACGTGACCTAGGAGGAGAGGCAGCAGCACTGATGATGGCAGAATTCAAGCTGACAAGAACAACTTTTTTTTTATACAAGAGCCCCTAAAAATGTACCATTGTTGTTGAGCATAATGTTCTCAGGCTTCAGGTCTCTATAGATGATGCCTTTCTGGTGCAGGTGCCCCAGAGCCATGGAGATCTCAGCCAGGTAGAAACTGATGAAGGAAGGAGAAAAAAAACACTTTAACACAGCAGGTACAGGTAAACTATACATTTACAGCCCCATTGTGCATATGTCCCTTACACTGGTGCATCTCCGTGTCGTTTCCCTAACAACAGCAACACAGCACACCCTTATCAGCAAGAAGAACCCGCATTACGGTCCCTCATCCGTATTTACACACAACAAAAAGGGGGCATGAACTGTGTTCCAGCTTTTCGGTTAAAAAGACCCCAGGTTGCTTTCAGAGAACCAGTGCTGCACCATGGCCACTTTTCCATGAGCGTGTCTGGGAAACCCAGATAATATCTATGGGATACTGCAAGCTGTTTCACAGCCTTCCACTCATTCAAAGTGAATGGCCAGGAGGAGGTTCGGGACCACAATAGTACGGCTGCTACGGTGCAAGCTGCGACCAAGCCGAGGTGAAAATACACATCTGATGTAGATGGGGTTGGCGGTGCTGGCCAAGGTGATAATAAAAAGGAAATTATAAAGCATCCCTACTTTGGACTGGCTCATTTCTATGAGCCAGTCCAAATGCTTAATTTACACTAAAGGACAGTGTAGTGTAGTGATTTGAGAGGTTTGGTTTCGACCTACCTAGATAGCTAGATACCTCTCCCTGCTTCCAATTGTCCCCACTGTAAGCCGCTTTGGCTAGAAGTGTCTGCTACATTACCTGAATTAGGTTACCCACTAATCTATGGAATTTACTATCCGACGCTGCATATTTTCAGTTAAAAATGCACCCAGCAGGATTTGTGTACCACCAGTGTGACAGACAGAGGAACGTACCATGCGGTGTCCTCCATGAAGATGCCTTCTCTCTCCAGTTGCATAAACAGCTCCCCACCTGCAACAACCAAACCCAACACAGAATCACTACTAGTTAAATGATGGAAACCAATACAGTTACTGGATAGCATATAAACGCAACCGTCTTTACACTGTGAGCAATGCCCAACGCAGAATGAGATTAGGCCATTTCTGTGGCCGCGACAGTCTGCACGTGTGTGTGTGTTTGTTCTCACCACTGAGGTACTCCAGGATGAGGTACAGCTTTCCCCCCGTCTGAAAGGCATAGATGAGGTCCACAATGAAGGGGTGCTTCACCTCCTCCAGAATGTTCCGCTCTGCTTTGGTGTGGGCTGTGTCTTTCGCATTCCGCACGATCATGGCCTGGGCAAGACACATACGAGTACACGCAGCCAGGGGTGTGAGCTAGGCCCGGGTATTGGCAAGGACCTCACAGTACGCATCACGATACAATGCAATACTGAAAATGCAACTTTCTGTGTACCAACATGAATATTGTATTAATGATTGAATTATATCCTTCATTATGTATATCTATTCCCTGTCTTGTTCTGTATATTTTCCTTGTGATTTTTATCTAGCGATACGTGGGGCGATAAAAAACAACAACAAATAAACGACAGTATCGTGGAAAAACAACAACATTGCGATACTCAGCTGTATCCATTTTTTTCTTGTGCACAGCCCCAGTATGAGCACTTTAAAAGCTATTGCTTGGTGACAGGCCTTCAACATCCAGCCAGTCTGCCCAGTGGCTAGAGTCAAACCTCACTGAGCCATTACAACACAACCTTGACCCAAACCCTCAACCATCTGGGAGTTTCGGCTGGCGTCAGGAGCCAAGACTGGAGCGAGAGCTGTGTCAGTTACAGAAAGGAGTGCAGGCTGTACAGAACAAGCCGTCCTGAGGTTTCATCGGCAAAAGCCTACTCATGCTACCGCCACTATTTTGTGTGGTCTGGCATAGCTTACAACTACTTGCTTGAATGCACTAGGGAAAGTGCCAGAAAAGCGAATTTTAGTTTTGTGTTCTGGTATTTGAATTTCATGAAAACATCAACAGAAATATATTGGTTCTACAGTGCATTCTTTAATAATGTACACACAATACATCCCCATCCCACCCATATGAATATATGAAAATGAATATAGAATGGGAAAAAAAATGGTTCAATAAGAAATAAAAAAAAAAGAAATAAAAAAGGTATAAACAAGAAGAAGATAACATCTCTGTAAGATGTGTTTTCATTTCATTACTAAGTGGGCTGGTAATGGAATCTGCAGAAATACTACTGTATGTCAGAAACATGACCGAAGAGTTCTCCTTAAACCACAAAACTAACCTTTTTCAAGACTTTCATGGCAAATATTTTCCCTGATGTGGCACCGGACACCTTTCGAACTTGAAAGACCTGAAATCAATAGACATCAAGAATAGTTGGTTTTGGTTTAAATACATAATTTGTGCCAAAAGGCCAATCCTTATTATCATCTCTCTATTGGCTATCTAACATGTGTATGTTTTGCAGTTCCTGTATTTATAAAATATTGTATGCTCTTGATATGGACATGTTGTGGTTAACACTGGCCATTTCTGTTTATTTTATTATTTGTTTTCGATAGTGGCAGTCAGCAACATAGGCTAAGAGTCACATTTATGTAGAAACATTTGGCATACGAGTAAATAAACACGGTTTCAAGAGCATTCAAATGGCATTTCTTGTTTACGTCACAGATTAATTCTGACTATTCAACTAACTGTCTTTACTAGTCTACTACTGAAAAAAACGTGAAAATGCCAATGCCTACTGATGTATATACCAATACAATAAGAAAACTCACCTTTCCATAACCACCTTTCCCCAAAACTCTTAGCAACTCAAAGCATTCAGGCCTGATCTGCTCTGTTCCCCTGTTGACGCTGTTCTCTGAGATTTCAAACTTCTCACAGTCATCCATATTACTGTAAACAAACCAATGTTAAGAAAACTCAAAAATAATACACACACACAATGTACACATTATATATAAAAAGCTGAGAACGTGTGTATTATGTCAGATACTCACAATTCAAAGCTACTACATTGCTCCATGTAATCACTGAGCTGACCCTGGGGAAAGTCAACAGAACAAAAAGTGCCGGAATAAGTTAAAGTTAACGTTACTCGTTACCTGTTAACATTAATACCGGTTCTGCCGGTCATTACTTTATTTTAATCCTATCGTAACGAACACTAAAGCAAATAGTGGCCTGATAACTTAGATAAACAGCATTGAATTCCAGTTATTTTAACTGTGATAATAGACATGTATTTTAACTTTAATTATTAGAGATGGATATTTGGCTAAGTAATGAAGTCCCAATGCCCAGCCAGGTTAAACTGGTTAGCCAATATTGCTAACTGGGCAAAACGACCTAAACTAGATCTTTGTCTAGCTGGTCATCACCAGTGTGGTCAAACTTGCAACACGTGTCGTTACTCTGGGACAATGCTAAGTGTAGTACATGGTGGGTCAGGTAGCAAACGCATGCTCGTGGGTGCTGTGCAGTTGCTTTAGCTAGCTTTACGCGCCTAGCAGTCACAACGCAGGCCTCGTTGCCACGCATTTCGCGTTAGCTAGCTTGCGCGTTAGCTACGACAGCTAGCCGACTTACCCCATCCTCAAGCTCGTCGTCTGACACATTATCGTCCGGTTGATCCAAATCAATGTCGAACACTGCGGCCATGACCTCGATGTTTCACGGCGTCTTTAGAAAGCGGAGCCACAGTCCCCCAACCTCATGGCAGGATCATTGCTGCTACTGCCGGCTACAATGCGCCAATCCCCACCAAAACAACATTCCACCGAGCGGAAAATCAACAAAGCACCTCCGACGTAGAGCACGCGGCACGCGCACTACTTATCACTTTGTGTTGGGCTAGGCAAACGGGTTCATTATGAACATGCAATTTAACCAATTACTATTCAATTACCCGTAAATAGAAAAGGAGGTACCTTGATATTATACATTATATAATAATAATGTCACATATTATTTTTAATGTGTGTTTGTAAACATATACTTACTATATGTTTATATATGTGTATTTGTTACCACCGACCTATAGCTTCCTCTGTTCCTTTTGCTGCTGTAAAGTAAAAATTTCCCTTTGGGGTCAATAAAATTCGATCATATCCGAGTATTTTAAAGAGTCCAGCCTATTATACTGTTCGGTAGATATGTTAGATCATCTCTTTGGGATGGAGATGTACAATTACATCATTTAGAGGACGATTTACAAGGAGCAGGTAAGGGTCTTAAGGATGTTGACAGGTAGGCCAACTAACTGAACCTATGACTTTCTGGCTGGGTGCACAACACCCAGACAACTAGACCATCCCTCCCCATGGCTAGCAGATACACATTTTAAAGATAAAATCACTTTAGTACATTGTCTGATTGCATTGTGTCCGCCGTGTGCCCGGTTGTAAGGACCCTCAGCACACAGGTGTCCAGTCCACATGTGAGCCTGTCCACCGACAGTGCGAAGACCAAGCATCTGTCCAGCCACCATGCATCCCAGCACCAGTACACATCCACCAGTACAAACCATCTGCCCCAACAGAACCTCCCCGTTCATGTCCAGAATTACATCAACCCTCCACTAGCAAACAATAAAGGAGCAGACAGTGTAATAGATTAATGATATCTGTCCTGGTTAAGGTTCTGGAATCCCTTATAAGTGAGTTCTTAGCTACTAACAATATCTTATCTGATTTTCAATCAGCTTTAGGAATAAACACAGCACAACCACAGCGGCCCTAAAAGTATTTCATGATTTTATTGAATCTTTAGACAAAAAGCAACATTGTGCAGCCCCTTGTATTGACTTATCCAAGGCTTTTGATACTAGATCATACAGTATTGAAGCAAAGACTTATCAGCGTAGGAGTGTCAGAACAAACTGTCTGCTGGTTCAAAACTAATTTAACAGGAAGATCTCAGTGCACGCAGGCAGAAGGTATCACTTCCAGCTCCCTTAGTGTATCAAGGGGAGTGCCTCATGGGTCAGTCCTCACTCCAATCATTATATATAATATATCATATATATCAACAGTCTTGATCAAAATGTTTCCAACGTAAATGTCCCCTTTTATGCTGATGATGATACTGTGATATATTGCTCTCCGTCCACACCAAACCAGGCACTTTGTCAGCTACAGCTTGCTTTCAATACTGTGCAACGTACCTTGTGTGATCTCAAACTTGTTTTGAATGCTGACCAAACAAAACTCATGAAATCTTTAAATGAGGAATCAAAGCCCCTGAGCCTTCCATCCATCACCACTTTTCAGGGCTCTGACATTGAGTCTGTATCTCAATATATATATCTAGGAATTGTAATTGATGATTCTCTCTTTTAAGACTCACATTCAGCAGTTGGTGAAAAAATTGAAGCAAAAAAAAAAAAGCAGTGTTATTATTTTAGAAACAAGTCTTACTTTTCTTTCAAAGCCAAAAGGAGATTTGTTTCTGCCCCCTTTATGTCCTTTGCTGGATTATAGGGATGTTATATACATGCATCTTCGCAATACCTACACACACAAGATACTGTATACCATGGAGCACTGAGGTGTATTAGAAATTCTAAAGCCCTTACTCACCATTGCTCTTTGTATGCAAAGGTTGGATGGTCTGCCTTGTCCGCATAATGGCATATTTTTATTTATAAGGCTATTCTTAGTCTGCTTCCATCTTACTTACGGATCTACATCCTTCAAAATAATAATATTGCTCCCAGGACTTGCTCCTATGCTGCTCCCTCTTCTTGTAATCAGTTGCAAAATAACCTAATCCTTCGGGAGCTGGTCTCACTGGATGCATTCAAAATATCACTAAATGACTTAGAGGAAGGCACATCTGGCTGAAGATGTTTTGACTGATTTATATTTTCCTTGTTTGATCCCTGTTGTGGATGACTTGTGACAAATATTGATGAATATTTTTATCATTCTGTAATTTATTCTATACATTTGTTATATGTTTCTATGTCTGTGTAGCAATGCTACATCTGCAACTGTTAATTGTGCTGTTACCTGTCTTGGCGCCATGACACTCTTGTAAAATAGATTTTTAATGTCAATGAGACTTTTTTCCAGGGTAAATAAAGGTTATAATATTAATAATGAAGATGAGTCAATGAGTCAAGAAAGGCACAAAACTGTCATGGAGTGAGTCCGCCCTCTAGGGGAGTTGTAACTCCATTGTTGTGTTTTCTCCCCCTTCTGTAGTAAGAAGGAATCTGCAGGGATTAGACTTGAGCATTCCCACACTGGAGCCCACTACATGGAACCTGCTGTAGTTACAGGAGATGAGATTTCCAGCCTTGCTGCAGCTCTTTTTGGCTTCATTTTCATGTTCCAAGAAACGGCAGGCTTGCAAATCTACGCAATCTAATCTTTGAACTACAGTAGGCCTACATGAATCTAATCAATGCAGGGGTAATATACACTAAGTTTTTTGTTAAATGTGATTTCTTACCTAACATATTTCACATAACATGCACTGAGCATTTCGTCAATGAATATGCCAACCTATTACTGTCTTCGGTTATTTGATCTCTCTGGTAAAATAAAACTCATCTAAACACTGATTAATTTTGATTCAGTCAAAAACGGTTCTCTCACAGTACCTTTCACCACCAGTAGATGGCAGCACCAACTAAGCAATCCTGTGATGGTGTTTACATTTTATATTTTATTTATTTATATATTTGTTTATATAAATATTAAAAGCGATTAAAATGTTTAATATGAAAACCGATGTCCGATATATTTAAGGTGAAATTATTAAATTGGATTCAAAACTCAGACAGACAATGTTCTATCCCTTTTCTAGTAGAAAATCTGAGATAATTGCTAGTGGTTAAATATCAGGGGATATTAAAGGGACAAATAAAAAAATGCACTATTAGAAAATATCTACATTATGCCCAAGTATCTACAAAGAAGCATTAAATAGTTTAACTTTGCTAAGATAATTATATTCAAAAGCATTTACCTATACCTAATATAGGTATAATGCAGTATTATTAGGTACAATGCAAATTCAATTTGATGTACAGCATAAACTGACCTAATTGAATGAAGACAATCATATTTTTCAACATTAGAAGAATATGGAAACTATCTGCTTGCATTATATAATTGCGAGTTTGATGGCACACATGACCAATGCCAATGACCATATAAGGTAAATCAGTCAGTTAGCGAGTTATCATTCACGATTCAGGAACCCCATTGCCCAACCATTATTTTGTCGACCCATGTGAAAACAGACACAAGTGATGGCTAGAGATTGCATAATATGGGTGCGGGTGTAGTGGTAGTAGAAGTCGACTAGAAGTTGTCCCAGTTATCTCAGAGGGATACTAAGAAGTAGCCTACCACAGAATAACAGTCCAGTAGGCCTTTAGTATAGCCCTACAGTACACCACCACCACCAACATGTTTTTTTTTATGTACCTAAAGTCATAAATTGCAAATCAAATTTGCAATTTTGCTCGATAGTCTTGCTTGAAGACGTGGTACATATGGTTCACTGAACCTGGAAGGTTGCTTTGGCTATACCGCAGTGTGACTTTTATTGTGGGGGCTAACCTAAAACCTACTGCACCCCAAAAGGCTAGGGAGAGCCACCCCTGCAGGGCCCGGTTGCTTTGAGTGCTGTCTCACTTATCTTTGATAGTTTGTTCTACTTTGATTGTTCTATGATCCAAACCAGCTGTGTTGGGTAACAAAATATGTTTTTGTGCATCTTGTCTGTTTTGTTTTACTTTGTTTAGGTTTGCAACGGAACACATCAGACATTCCTAGAAAGTCACAGCCCTCTGTTGTGGGCCTGAGGTTGGAAGCCTGCTGCCTGGGTCTTGTTCTCATTCACTGTTGTTGCCGATGGAGAAAGCTAATATTTAACACAAAGGCGGAGATAGGGGACTTTTCTAAAATCTCACATCCAAGCATTGGATGGGCAGACTTTTGCCTAATCATGTTGTTATATATTGTCGCCTATAAACACATTAGATGGAGAGAAAATGAAATGACTCTACTTTAGGAACAGGCATATATATTCCAAAGTTGTATTTATAGATTTGGGGAAATGGGAATTGTTTTTTTGAAAATGTGAAACTCATATGCTTGTCATACAATAGTGGTTACTTCCTATTTACTACTATATGGCCCAGATGTAGATGTAGGAATACAATAGTTTGCAACGATTTCTTTTTAGTAAAACATCTAAAGACATGTCTGACTATACTGGGAATTTCCCATTTTTGAAAAGGAGACTTTGTATGTTTTTTAAAGGCTTGAAGGCTTAAGAGTGATACCTTTCTCCATGTTAAAGCTTTCAATGAGGCAGTCCTATACGCACCATTATAAATAATGGAAGAAGAAAAGAAATTGAAAATCTATCCTTTAAGGTTCCTTATAATAATGTAGGCCACATTTATTTACCTACCTATGTTGGTACATAAAGGGATTAGTTGCCTTTTAGATATTCTGGTTCTTAGAATATGTCATGTTGGACTCCCAGCCGGAAGGTCGTGGGTTCAAACCCCGGAGGTGGCCTACCTGTAAAGCATCCTTGAGCAAGATGCCTAACCCCCACATGCTCCATGTAAAATGTACTAATTGTAAGTCGCTTTGGATAAAAGCGTCTGCTAAATGCTATAAATGTAAATGTAAAATAATAGGAGGATCACGGTAGAGGAGCCACGATAGGGAGGGAATGATGTTTCCTTTTTGATGCCAATGCACCCCTGACGTGTCCTGGCAGGGGGTTTCCTCCCCCCCGGCTAAGGCGTTTTACATTTCTTTCCCAATGTAGTGTTTTGTGGGGCGTTTGTTCTGTTTCAAATTGGAGGTAGACTTCTCAATTACATTATGGCACCCACAAATCCCCAGCTCATTGTTGATGTTTTAAAATAACTGTCCACAAAATATTGATGGACCTCAAATATCAAATGATAATATATTAGAAGGATGTCTTGAAAAAGCTGAACACCTTTGCGGTTCACTATGACCACTGGTATGAGGACATGGTGCATGCTTGCTGTGTAGTATAGTTTGACTTTGTTGTATGCGGAATGCTGCTGGGCAGTTCTAGAGGCCAGAAGGCAGTGGAGAAAAAGTAGGGCATGCTAAAACAGGTACAGTATAAATGTAAATGTAAGTAAGTACAAATACAGTTGTAATGACTATATACACGTCTTGAGTGTGCAGCTATCATACACCTGAGTGACATACATATGAATGAGCCTTTTCCCTGGCAGGGCTCCAGGAAGAGTAATGTAATCATGACAAATATTTAAGCCTTTAACAATGGCTCCTCTATCTTCTATTATGCCTTTTAATAACATAAACACAACAGGGCTTCCTGGTTTTAACATGTGAGTGCGACACGCTGAGCTTGTTTATAAACAGCATTGGGATAATAGTGGAGAAAATATGTCCATTAATTGTTTTCACTAAAAGCCTCTCTCTGCAGAAGCAGAACAATAAAAACGTATTAACAAGAATAAAACTTGGGGGCACTCGCTGTAGAATCCCTCAACAACGAAAAACAAAACGGCACACAAAATTAATTGGATTCCAGTGAAACCCTGTAAATTCTAGAGTCAAGAGTGCTGGAGCACTCACCGGCCCATCTCTCCGCGGCGGAGCCCTGGCATGGGCATACTGGCAGCGGGCATTAGGCATCCGGCCATGTTGGCAGTGTTAGCAAAAAACCCAGATGCTCCGTGTTCTGTGGAAATGCCCACACGTAACGTAGGTCAAGACAGCACGCTCGGGAAGGCGTCTTGTTGCTAATAATGCTTCGAATATGAAATGCGTTTCAAAGTGTCAAATATAACAACTCCAGCCAAATGTCTGTCATTAAACTGAATGGGACAGCTAATCAAGGAGAATGAACCTAGTGATCTAAATTTAAATGAGCCCAATAATATATCCACACTCAAATGGAGTGAATCACAAGGGCACAAAGTCTGAAGCAGCTGATAAGGCCGTTTGATCTTGGTGTGTTGAAGCCACAATAAAGGAAATGGATTTTGTGGAGCGGGAACATCAATTTCCTCAGAAGTGGTTATGTGCGTGCGTGTATGTGTGTGTGAAATGTATGTATAAAGGCAAGAGATATCATATCACCTTGCAATGGTTAATTTAAGGCAAATGTTCGTTAAACCTAAAATTGCACACTATGAACTTAAACTCAGCCAGGCTTTACGGCGCTGCTGGTGCTGACATTTGAATAATATTCAAGTTCCACATGTCAGGGCTCACTGAACGCCATGATATCTCAATGCCATGATACCTCAATGTTATGCTGCCTGCGTTCTGACCATCACAGCATTTCATGGAGATGTGTCGACGGAAATCACAACCTCAGCATAATTCAATAAGGCAGCACAAACGGAACTAAGTGAATATAGGTAACGCTGGGCGAGGTGGTGGTGGTGGGGGCGAGGGTGGGTGATGATATAGCGACCGGATGAAGTCAGCGATATTTCAGTGTCTCTGGGTGGTTCGCCTGGGAGGGTGCAGGTCCCCTGGAGAGACCGACTGACTCACCCTGCCAGCAATTACACTAGACACAGAGAGAGCTTAGAGAGAGAGAGAGGGAGAGAGGGAGAGAGGGAGAGAGAGAGAGAGAGAGAGAGAGAGAGAGAGAGAGAGAGAGAGCCTGTTTGGACAGGCAGGATTTGCATGTTAGGTTTCACACAGAGCCCTGGGTGTGGCTGTTTTTGGAAGAGGCTATTTCTCTCACGGTGGGCGACACATCGCACTGTCCCGTATAGGCTTTGACCTCAGGAAGACCGGTCCCTCTGTCTGCCTCTTCACACATAATGTTTTACTATTATTCATTTGGTCAGTATGTCAATGCTATGAAGGGTAAATGGCCTGCAAGTATAGAATACCTGCAGCCTGGAAAAATTATAAACAAACACTATAATCATTATAAATCCCAAAACATATAGAGTAAAGTACTACAGTGTATATACACACACACACACACATATATATATATACTGTATAGATATAACGTTTAAAAAGCACATACGTTAGCTCAAATGTGTTGTGTTGCTCAAGATTTGACTTTTACTCATTTTGATATTAGATACCGGATAATATGACATTATGGGATACATTGCATGGATGATCACTATTGTCAAATATGTTCACTTTTTGTTTCAACTTTTTATGATTTAGCCCAACCACAGTAAGCACTATTATAGTAGTATAAGCAGATAGCTCATTATTTTAATATAAAAAAAAAAATTCTAAATATTTGATAGTATACTGTGATATGCAGCAGCGGCGCCAGGGGGGGTCTTGGGGGTCTCAAGACCCTCCTAAAAAACGCCTTGAC
>JAODLI010009754.1:0-26214 GCA_027575585.1 Percopsis omiscomaycus | reverse complement strand
AGAGAGAGAGAGAGAGAGAGAGAGAGAGAGAGAGAGAGAGAGAGAGAGAGAGAGAGAGAGAGAACCAGAATGTAGTTCCAGATGGGATTATCCTAAACATCACTTTTCTCCACCCCTTACCCTCCCTCTCTGTGTAATAGCTTTTGTATTTCTCATACCAACAATGACAACCACAGAGCATGAAATTATAACCAATTATTGTGCGTGTGTGCGCGCGCACATGTGTGTGTCCGTGCGTGTGTATACAGTATCTGCTGAATTAGCATTAAAATTGCTACTCCTCCTTTTTGATAAAAACTGTCAACAACTCACTCCATCTCTCTCTCTCTCTCTCTCACACACACACACACTAACTCCATGGCAGCTTAGAATCGCCATCATAAGGCCTGCTATCGTCACCTGAAGATTAAAGTGTAATTGTTTGAGTGTTTAGGATAAGTGTGCGATTCCCACTGTTCTCTTAAACAATGGACCGTTGTTTCACGGACGAGTGAACGACGCACACATGTGGAAAGGAAAGGTGAAAGAGTAAAACCGATAGAAAGACAGACAGAGAACAAACAGAAGACAGAGAAAATCAGATAAACTAATAAAACTGAAGGTGAAAGGAGAGATGATTTGACTAGTTTTACAGCTGGTGGTCTGGGGGGGGAGAGAGAGAGAGAGAGAGAGATGTGGAGGTAAAATGGAAGAGGAGAAGGTACACAGGGACACGTCATGCATCAGTACACCATTCAATCCCCCACCCGACAACAGAGCAACACTGTATGTGTAAGTATACGTGCGAGTGTGTGTGTGTGTGTGTGTGTGTGTGTGTCTGTGTGTGTGTGTGTGTGTGTGTGAGAGAGCGCGTGTATTTGTTTGTGTGTGTGTATGGGTACAATTCTCAACAAATCAAAAAGTCAGGTGTACAGGTGTGTGTGTGTCTTACCATGTCTTGGGAGTGACAGTGCTGGCAGCAGCAGGTAAAGTGGTACTGGTCCTTTAGCTGCCTCTGTCTGTCCTGGGTCACTGATAATGTCTCTATGTAGCTGATAGTAATCTGCAGACAGACAGGTGTAGCCCCTCATTAGCTTCAATAAATGGAGGGCTCAACTTTTCAATTTCTTAGCAGTTAGCAGTCATTTTATAACTAAACGCAATTTGGTAAAGGCAGATACTGTGAGGAATCGATTTGTTGAGCTTCTGTGTGGAGGGAAGAGATATGGAGAAAGCACAGAGCACAAGAGAGCTTGTGTGTGTGTGTGTGTGTGTGTATGGGGGTAGTGTGAAAGGGGACATTTGAGTTCAACTTTTATTTATTTGTTTGATTGTTGGTTTATCATATTCTGCTTAGTTTTAGTTCATTCTAATTATAGCTTACTACACTTTATCAAAATTACACCTTTTATGAGAAATGTATTTTCGGTTCTGTGGCCCCCAATAGCAAAACACAAAGAATTTAGATTCCACAACAATGAACTTTTCTGTAATAGTCTTTTTATATATTTAGTATTTTGCATGTCAACTTATAATATTACAATACAATACAATACATACAAAAGCTAAAAAGAGGACTGGTATTCATCAGAATCAAATTAATAAAAAATATACATATTAATTGTACTTTGGTAGAATTTTGTTATTTTATTTCACTTTGTTTCTGCACATTGGTTGGTGAACATTTGATGACCAGAGTGTGTACCGTAAGTATTCTATTTCATAGTGTCATAGTGTCTGACTGGGGGTGCAGTTCACCTCCCTCCGTCCAGGCCCACATGCAGCGCTGCCTCAAGGTCTGGAAGCAAGCACGGACCGCCCTGCTCTGAGCTTCATCCAGGTGCCAGGGCCAGGCTAACCGCCACCGCACCCCTGCCCCCAACTACTTCCAGGTTGAGTCTAGGAAGCTCTCTCCCTGCTTCATCGGCCCCTTTGAGATCAGGTCAGCACCTCCACCTGCATCGGACTTATCTCGCTCCCACCGGCTTCCCGGAACCTCCTCTCTGCTCCACCTCCCATCCTTGGATCCCCTAGTCCCCCCAGGACTTAGATTTTCCCTTCTCCGTAAAAAATCCTGTTAACTCCACTCCCTTCCTCTGTAACTGTGTCCTGCTCTTGGGTTGTCATCCTCGCCCTGTGACACAATTAGGTCATTTAAGCAGATGCTTTTATCCAGAATGACTGTGGATACGGTTACTACTACGGTTACCTGCTCCCTAAGTATTAGGGAGCAGGTAAGGGTCCAGGACCTTTCAGCTGGGAGTCCACCACCCGAAGCATAATTTACCTTTTACATAGAGTATATTGTTATATTAAAGATATGCATGTTCGGTTAGAACTGGAGTTTGTCCTCGGATAACTTTTTGTTAATCCTAACAAAATATTTAGACTTTTGTTCAGATTTTGTATTCATTTTCGATAAATGATTAAAAAGTCCTTGGTAGTGGACTTAAACTTTTGGACTCCAGCTGTATATCATATACAGAAATAATATCATACATACAGTACACTGTATATCGGAGACAATGAATAAAAACAATAAAAAAGCATCAAAGGACTACAGTATATGATCAATATGAAGAGCAGAAATGCGTTTAAATGTGTTCAATTCAAAATTGTGTTCATATGATTCCAGCTCAGAGATGAGGACAAATTCCTTATAATGATGTCCAAAAGTTCTGGCCAATTATGTTATACTGAACTGCATTCAAAACATACACACACGTGCAAAAATCCTGACTCTGGCACACACACACTCTCATGTCAAAGCCCAATTAGAATAACAAAGGCCACTCACACTTCTAGGCAGAGTTAGTTGGGATGTTTCCACATTATTGAACAAGCTGAAGAGAGCGTGTATAGGTGTGCAATATTTACATGTATGTATGCATCTTGAGCAACATATATATGTTTCTATAGTTATCACAAAAAATGTGAGTACCCTTTATACCTGTACACTATAAAACTAATAAATATTAAATTTGAGAGTTGTTAAAAGTAGTTATTCCCACTCAAACTACTATTGTGATATCAGTTTAAACAATAGTTAAATGCATATGCATCATTATACATTTCAATCAAATGTAATTTTATTGCATTTGTAAATGCATCATAACTGTATACATGAAGGCTTATGTGCATCTCCTCTTTTCTACTTTCACACCACCTGCTCATACCCACCAACCCCACCCCCTTCCTTGTTATCACTAATGGCCAAATAAAGGCCTTGATTTGAGTACCGCTCACTAGTCTTTTTCCGTCAATTTATGCATTTATTTTTTTGCACCTGGACTCCGGAAATGTGTCATTGGTGAAAGCTTCTTGTGGTAAATGGAATGTTGAGTCACACACACACATAGCTTATGCTTATGCAACCCTGTTGAATGTGTATACAATGGACCCCTACCTAAATTTCCACATAAGCTATACCTGAACCCCATTAACCCCAAATGTATAATCGTGTACATTTTGTGAATGATGATTGGAAGGGCGATATTGCACAGCTTAGCAAATTGGTGGCCATTCTGGTCACATTATTTTTTGGAACAGACTTTTTTTCAAGTTTGTATAGTCAAATTCCAGAGGGTCTCATGTTCTGTGTGTGGTTTCACTGGGTGTTGGGTAGACCAATTCCAAGACCAACTCTAGTACAGTTCTATCTATCCAGGTTCACTATAGAGAATATACTGGAATGTCGTAGGATGTCTCAGTCAAACCCCATGACTTATATCAAATAGTGATAAAAGTTACCATGATATACATTACGGCAGTTTTCACAGAAGACCCACTCAAAGTTTAATGAACTCACTGGCACCCACCCACCTCCCAAATTCCCTTTAAGAGACAGTGGCCATACCCTCCCCCCACCGGCCTTTCAATCAATCCCCACCAGCAGGCTTGAGTTGGCATCTGTATGTAAATTAGCCCATAGTATACAGAATGGCCCCTCACCCGAACTTCAGTAAGGGGGAAATTGTCTACAATTATAGGCAGCTGTCTGCCATCCAAGGGAGTAGTTAAAAATGCAAACTCAGCAGTTGAGAGTGTAAAGTGTAAAAAAAAAAAAAATCATAGATGCATGTCGAATGTAGTGGTCATGTAAATTGCTACTTCTGCCCAGTTTGCCACAAAAGTACTTGGTCTATATGCTATATTTCTTTTTCAGTATAGTCTTTTCTGAATCACTGTTACACTTCATCACTGCTCTGTGATATATCTTACATAACACAGTACTGTATAAGCCTTGGTAATACCCTCTGGTGATATTTGTATGTTTCTAACTTTAAAGGTACATTTCCTTGATTGTGCTATAGCCCCAAATTACTCCCCCCAGCTCACTTTATACGTTCAAAAGATATCTTGACAAATGGCTGTAGTAGGAGGGGTACTGTAACATTCAGGTGTGGGAGGGGCATGCACACCTTTTTGAGCACTCCCAGTTATGAGTCTGAAATATTGCTAACATGATATCAAGGAAGCAAGTGGTTCTTACATCTCAAAGAAAGGAAGAAGTACCGGCCTGTTGCAAGGCATTTGACCCCTTGACCCAAAGCTAAGGTGAAGCAGAAGGTGCCTGGTAAGAAAAGTCATGACCCCTGGCCCGGCTTTCTAATTTCTTAGTGACAGCAGGTGACCAAAAAGATCTGATCTATTGATGAACAATGATGGGATATCCTGCGTTATTTACTTGGCATGAATACATCACACGTGGCTCTCTCCCATGGGTTGTCTGGGGCGCGAGTGCGAGTCAAGACATTTGACTCGCATACATTTACATTTTCATTATTTAGCAGACGCTTTTATCCAAAGCGACTTACAATGAATACATTTGTTAACAGCATCATGTAACGTTAGTTAAATTCCGAGGCCGTTGGGTGGGTCAAAGCACGGCCATCTAAGTTAGTTCACAAGATAATATTTAAATAACATAATATGTGCATTCTACAACCCAGCTTTCTTACCGTGGTAGTAGTCATAATATAATATCCACCGCCATTTTTCTCCAACCATTTTGCCACCACAAATAACCATAGACAAATTACGCAATATCTCGTAGATTAGATAGACCATATGATTATGAAACCTTCTCAGCGATATTTTAAAAGTACACTCCTTGATTGCGTTCTAGCACACCCAGAACCCCAAATGTTTAGTATGAGTGTTTATATTTTGAATAAACAACTGCATACAAATGCACATGGCTTTAGATGGAGGACTGAAGATCATGTGAGCCTATGAGCTCATAGGGTGAAGGGTAGAGAGGGGAATGCACAATATGAGTTTCAAATCAAAACAACATTTTTGTCATTCTGGTTTCAACCACCTGGGTAATTCCAGAAATACAGCATAAAGAGGAGTATTACTTTAAGAGGCAATTTGAGAAGCGCTCAGTTCTTTGGCAGCAGAAAAACCTCTGGGCTTGCAACCGCCAACAGTATTTTGTTGTATTAAAGTGATTCTAGTACTGGAACCACTTGAGGTAGCTAGGCTTCTTATATGTCTAGGAGGGGTCTCTGGGATTCAGATTGAATTCTGACAGATTGTTGTTTTCTGCTTCCACTGCTTTCCTATGGTCTGTCCTAGTGCCAATACAAAGACTGAAAAATGTAATAAAAAAAAGAAATGTTGATATGTTATATGAAAGGTCTTTACTAAATGATACAATCTTTGTTCCCTTTTCATTTTATAGGACACACATCTCACGCCAAACATGTTGGATATGTCAATAATGAGGAAAATCCATTGTTTGAATGGAATGAACTGAATGTGAACTGGCCACAAACCTGCTGTGACTTTACCAGATCACAGAATCCCTGACCTTGTGCTTTTGGACACTGGGAGATAAGGAGTTTAAATAAGGTTTTCTTTGAGGCCTTCCTGTCCTTTTGTCAACAACAAACAAATGTGTGAAAATAAAAAAGAGGCAATAGAATCCTCAGGCCCAACTGATTAGGGCTCTCATAAAAACCTGCCAGCATTGTGATTCTTCTCACTGCCTTAGCTGCACAATAAAAACAGCCTCAGCGGTGGTCGACGATGCTCAAAAGGGGAAACCTGTCACAATAGAGGAGTCTAATTAGCAGATCACTACCCAGTTCCACAGACATATGCTCCTGGGAGGAAGAGATACAGAGAGGGAGAGGTAAAGGGGAGGATTGGCCCAAGGCATTGAAACAGAAGGGCTGGTGAAAGAGTTGTAAAACCATGTAACATAATGCTTAAGAAAATTGCCATGAGGCTTAAAATATGTTTATTCTTATGGTACGTGCTGATTACCAAAGGTGGAAAAAGTAATAGACACAGAAGATACCTTGTTGTACTTAGTCGTAATATTGTAATAGGTAGCCTTTTAATTATATACATATATATATATACAGTATATATATATATACTGTATATATATGTATTCTACTTCTACTTCTATGTATGTATAGTGTAGGAATGTGTGTGTTAATTTGTCAATTTCTCTGTGTGTAATTTACATAAATTACATGAAGTATGAAATCGTGTTTTATGCTTTGGGTATGTGCTGCCTTTGAGTGTATGTGTGGTTATGTCTGCCTGTGTGTGCCTCTTTGTGTAGTCTAACTTTGGGAGGGTATCTGAAATCACGTGATTAGAGATTGCAGGCGAAGTTGACGTTTCAGCCATATAAAACTTTAGTTTTATATGGCTGATATAATATTATTTTTATTATTTACGCATATGCAAAGAGTGTTTGTAGTTTGGGTTATGGTTAGGGATGCGGTTTTACACGCATAGAAGTAAAAAACAAACATGAAAATAAGACTAATGACGTCACCTTCGGCTGTACTCGCTAGACTTGGGGGTTCACGTCACGAAGAATGCTCATGAAGCTAGAAAATTGCGACAAAGTTGCAGCACTCTAACTCTGAACTAATAGTTGGCCAGTAGGTTGAGGAATAAGGTAGATTAACTCTAAACAAACATGGATAACGTATTATCTAGATTAACTATTAGCTAAAGTAAGTATGATTTGATTTGCTAATGCTAACTAGCATTGCTCCCTTTGTGATACTAAGCAACACAACCAGTATACAGCAGCGAATGTCATTACCATGCTCGTTACCAGCAGTTAACAGTAAGATCTGGATGATTATTTTAACGAGAAATATTTCTGTCTGTGCAGCCACGCCATATCTCAGCATTTAACCTTAATAAATGTAGATACCTCTATTGAACAAAGCTCTGTAATGTTCTCTGCCTGTTATGAAACAACGTATACATTCAATGTTGTGTTATGTATTGTTCCCCAGAGGGATTAAAAATACGGTTGAGAGTTGGAGGAGAGCTGAGCTCACTTGAGACTATGGATCTCTCCAGCCGACTGGAATTGTGGCTTCACCTTGCAGAGAACTGTGGTTTAACTACTGTCCAGCAAGGACTTGAACAAGTTGGGTGGCTGCTACTGCTCTGTCTTCTTTGCCGAGTCTGTTTTCATCTGTGTAAGTGACGTCTGACATCCTTGTGTGTCCATGTTTACATTTCAAAATAATTTACACTTTCTTGGGAAAGCACTAAAGTTATCTGAATAGACTTTTAAAGACAGAATAAATATTATATCTGTATTTAGCAGCATCATAAAGGCCTAGCAGGTGATATAACATTTAACCATCCCACCCCCATGAGAAGATTCTAGTTTGTTACCTGGCTCAAGTTTGCTACAATAGATGGCTGTGATTGTAGATGGTTATGTGTCATGGTACACCATGCATCATGCTGAAATGCATTGGAGCTGAATAACTAATGACCCTATTTGTAGGATATGATGTAGTCTATTGCATAAATATCAGGTAAAATCAACCACGGTTCTTAGCCTTTACATATTAGGCCTATATTTGACCTATGGATTATATTAGAATAGTTCACCTTTTTTAATTTTATTTACACAATAAGAGGGGGTGATATGGGTAAATTATTATATCACAAAATTTTAGCTATTTTCAGGATTCACAATGCATATCACAGTATGATATATAAGCAATTTATTAAAATTATAGACAGCAAGGTAAACAGGTCAAGACATGTAAATGTTAACTAGCTTGTCAGTTAAAATTTTGAAACCTACTAATTTAATTCTGTATGGAGATTTATTTAAGTGTAATATCTATGTATTTTAAAGGTCCAATAAGACATAAAAAAAAACAGCAGTTCTTACTGGGGTAATATCAGCTATGCTACCTGTAGTATCTGAATAAAAATTGTTTCCAGCATTTAGCAGAAAATTGCTACCTACCTCCATTTCATATGAGTGTACATGATTCAAAACACATTTGACATAAAATATATACATTTTTATGTATATAAAATATTTTTTGGTCTAAATCATTGCTTATTGTACTTTTTTTTTTTTTTTTTAAAGGCTAAAATACAATCAGGTCCATTTTGACCGCCACAATGGATTAGAAATGAAACAATCAACATTATGCTTAAGGGGAGACTTAAATGTAAGGGTTTTGTCTAACATATTTTATGAACCGTGCAGGAATTACAAACATTTTTATACATTGCCCCCCTATTTTAGGGGCTCAAAAGTAATTGGACAAACTAACATTATCATAAATTAAATTAATTTCTAATACTTGCATAACCAGACACTGGGTTTCATCCTGGGTGATGCCTGACCTTTACTGCATCAGTCTTCAGTTCTTGCTTGTTCTTTGTGGGTTTTGCCTTCAGTGCTGCCTTCAGCAAGTGAAATGTATCTCTCAGTTGGATTCAGGTAAGGTGATTGACCTGGCCATTGCAGAACATTCCATTTCTTTGCCTTAAACTCTTTGGCTGCTTTCACAGTATGCTTTGTGTCATTGTCCATCTGCACTGTGAAGCACCGTCCAATGAGTTTTGAAGCATTTATCTGAATCTGAGGAGATAACATTGACCTATAGATTTCAGAATTCATCTTGCTACTTTTGTTAGCAGTCACATCATCAAATACAAGGGAATCAGTTCCATTGGCAGCCATACATGTCTTCTCTTAATAGTAGTCTTTGATACAGATACACCTAACTTTTGGCCTGTACTGTACCTCCTGGAGAGTGATCTTGATCTAGCCAACTCCTGTGAAGGGTTTTTTCTTCACTAGGTAAATAATTCTTGTGTCATCCACTACAGTTGTTTTCTGTGGTCTTCCTGAGCTTACCAGTGTGTTCTTTCTTTTTAATACCAAATAGTACCAAATAGTTGATCTGGCCACAACTACTGTTAACTGTTTTTACTTTATATTGACAGTTAACAGCAATAGATCCAAATGCAAATGTAAAACCTGGAAAAAAAATAAACCTTTATATCTGCTTATTTGTAAATAAAGTAATGAAGGAATAACACATACACTGCCAATTGTCTAATTACTTTTGGTTTCTATGGGGCACCAATAATAGTGTTTTAATTTCTACACTGTTCACCCAATTGTGATGTAAACACATTAGGTAATTTAGTAGGTGCTTTTATCCAAAGCAACATACATACATCTGCACTTTGAGCTCATATTCATTATTTAATTTAAACTCCAGTATGCTGTAGTAGACATGTCCAAAAAAAATGTCCAAATATTTATAGACCTGACTGTATATCACAATCTTACAATATTTATGTCCTGCTGATTTTTGTTTTTTATTCTGGCAACAATACTTTATTGTCATATCTACGGGATTACAACAGTTCCAAAATTCTTTTAATTTGTATTTTGAATGTTGTGGTTGTACATTGAGATTCGTGGTCGCAAGTGAAGATTCGCAAATGTATAAATGGGGGCAGGATAGTCTTGTGGTCTAGTTGTTGGACTACCTACTACAAGGCCTACCTGTAAGCATCCTTGAGCAAGATGCCTAACCCCTATCTGCTCCATGTAATAGCACCATATAATTGAAAGTCACTTCGGATGAAAGCCTCTGCTAAATTACCTTATTGTTTAATTTTATTTCGCAAGCTTGTATCGTGATGTGACATGACATTATCCAATGTCACAACCTCTTAACAAGATTATTTAGTGATGCATGTCAAGTCAATGAAAGTATTGCTTATTGTACTTTACAGGGGCTTAACGTTTTTAAAAGTGGATGCAAGCCTGTATCATGATATGTAAAAATCATTATGGTTGCAAAACGTATTCAAATATTTGTGACAATTTTTTTCTCTCTTACACATCGTAATACAACTTGCGAAATTAAATGACACATTTGCGAATCTTCACTTGCGACCACAATCCTCAATGTACAACGACGACATTCAAAATACAAATTTACAACTTTTGGCACTGTTGTAATCCCATACAGTATCAGCCTCCTCTGTGACAAAACCGTAACTGCTCTTTCTCTACCATCTTTGATAGCTGTTGCGTCCAGTATAAAGCACATGCTCTCAGTGGCAGCTGGAACATACGCCCTCTTCCTGTTCTTTTATGTGCACACGCTGTGGGTGCTGTTGCTCAGTGCACTCTGTTACCTGGTTCTTTTCCTAAACCGCAAGTCCAGCACCAGAGGCCTCTTCCTCTCTGGAACCATCCTCATCTACCTCCTTATGGGGTGAGAAATTGTTTTTACAAAGTAGGAAGCTCAACTTGTCATTGACTGAATAGTCATTTACAGAAAGTGTGTGTGTGCAGTTCTTTTGATTGAGTAACTAATATTTTGTAAAAACCATAGACTATACACCGATGAGCCAAAACATTATGACCACTCACAGATGAAGCGAATAATGTTGATTATCTCCTAACAAGGGCGCATATCAAGTGTTGGATACGGGAGAAGTGGGCAGGTGTAAAGACCTGAGCCACTTTGACAAGGGACCAAATGGTCACGGCCAGGCCTCTGGGTTGGAGCATCTCACAAATGTAAGGCTTGTGGGGTGCACCCGGTCAGCAGTGGTGAGTACCTAGCCACAGTGGTCCGAGGATGGACAAACCACGAACCGGGCGACAGGGTGTTGGGCACCCATGCTTGAACACTCACTGGTAGCTGACACTGACAGGGTGCCCATGCTGACCCCTGTCCACTGCCAAAAGTTCCTACAATGGGCACGTGAGCATCAGAACTGGACCACGGAGCAATGGAAGAAGGTGGCCTGGTCTGATGAATCACGTTTTCTTTTACATCACATTGATGGCCAGGTGCGTATGCGTCGCTTACCTGGGGAACACATGGCAACAGGATGCACTATGGGAAGAAGGCAAGCCAGCAGAGGCAGTGTGATGCTGGGAAACCTTGGGTCCTGCCATTCATGTGGTTGTTTAACACGTACCACCTACCTAAGCATTGTTGCGGACTGTGGGGGTGTGGGCGTGGTCTAGCTCTGTCTGTGTGTGGAAGGGGATGTTTGGAGGTGTGGTTCATGGGACTTGGGGACAGGTGTGGGCAATTATAATCCCCTGTCTCCTTTTTAAGCAGTAAGTGAAAACAGCGGAAGGAGAGATGCCTGGAGAACACGAGACTGGCAGAACCACGTCAGACAGCAATAAGACCTGTTTGTAAACGTACTACAGAGCGCACAAGGCAGTATTAAGTCCTGTGTGTGTACCATACCTGTGGAGGTTGTGTAAAACCGTGCAAAGCACATTTCAACCGAACCATATTGTGTGGCGTGAAGATTACTCCACACAGACCATGTACATCCTCTCATGGAAACGATATTCTCTCATGGCATTGGCCTCTTTCAGAAAGATAATGTGCCCTGTCACAAAGCAAAAATAGTTCAGGAATGGTTTGAGGAACACAACAAGTTCAAGGACTTGGCCTCCAAATTCCCCAGATCTTAATCCAATTGAGCATCTGTTCTGGACAGTCCGATCCATGGAGGACCCACCTCGCAACTTACAGGAATTAAAGGATTTGCTGCTAACGTCTTGGTGCCAGATAACACAGCACACCTTCACAGTGTCACGAGTCCATGCCTCGACGGGTCAGGGCTGTTTTGGCGGCAAAAGGGGGGACCTACACAATATTAGGCAGGTGGTCATAATGTTATGGCTGATCGGTGTAAGTTAGTATTGGAGCCAAATTTACTCTTGCAATTGGCTGACTAAGTACTGTGATCTCTCGCATTTGGTTGCATCATATCATCACTCACCAGTTGACACTTTTTATTTTTTATTTTAACACATTTCTCCCACCTCTTCCCTCTTTAGAGAGCTGCATTTAATCGATCCAGTGACCTGGAATAAAATGAGAGGTTAGTATTTTTGTGTTTTAGGTGGCCACCAAATTCAAGGGATTTTCTTTGTTTGTTTAAGAAACAACTTAAAATAAATGTCAGTTTCAATGCTAATTATCGCTGTTCGAAGAAATACAGTAAAGATGTTATCTACTGCCCATATATGAAAGGCTTTAAATTTTGTTGTGCAGCTGTTACAGTTTCTCTAATCTGGTGTCTAATAACGTCAAACAGCACAGATAGTTGGAGGATTTACGCCATACGGCAGTGGAGTACAGGCCCTTCATTGACCCATGTGCTCTCCATATAATGACATCACACATGAGATTAAATCACTTACTGATTGTAGGTGTTGCCTAAATACAATACAATTCAAAGTACAAGATTGTAGATTTAAGTTACAAACGTATGTTAAAACAACTATGACCACAATTATTGCATTAGTGTGTTTTGCAGGTTCACAGATGGTAGTGGCTATGAAGGCCATCTCTCTGGCCTTTGACTTAGATAGAGGAGTGCTGACCAACCTCCCCTCCCCAGAAGAGTTCCTGGGCTACGTTCTCTTTGTGGGTACAGTTGTGTTCGGCCCTTGGATTAGCTTCCAAAGCTACAGCAATGCCATTGAGAGCCAGAAGCTAGTAAGTGACTCAAGTGTTCAACTGTAAATGATTTAAAAAAAACTATATGCCTCTTGTTTGAAATTAAAAACTGAGATTGGTTTAAAATGCATAGGATAATTTGGCAGATTATTGCCCCCAACTGATTGTGATTTGCAACTGCATTCATGAAAAATCTGATAATTTGTCAATCTTTTGTTTTACCTGTTCAGAGCCGGCTGTGGCTATGGAATTCCTTCCTCTGTTTGCTGAAGAGCCAGGTGTGCCTTGTGGTCTCCACCTGTGTTGCCCCTTATCTCTTCCCTTTCTTCATCCCAGTGGAGGGACACGGAATCACCAACAAGTGAGTTTAACTGTGACTCTTTCCCCATAAGCTGTATAAGGGATCATACAATATGTATAATAGTATGCTTTCATAATATGTTTACGTGCATTTTGTCTCTTTGCCTTTCCCTGCTTCTAAGAAACAAAAAAGGTAAGCTTAAATGTTGATAACAAATTTAGATAGTGTGTGTAGTGCTAGCATGTTTTGAGTCTGCTGGTGGTTAAAGCTACAGAGTCTGTGTAGCTTCTCTGTGTCTCTGTAGCTTCCTTACCTCCTCAATATGAAGTCCTCCCACACACTTTTTCCATGAATTACCCCTCATTTGTACCCTCACAGTTGCATTCATCAACCAATTGACTTTCATTGTTTCTCATAAACATACTTATAATGTGTCTACAAAGAGTCTAAAGCTGATCTCTCTCTACCGGTCTCTACCGGTAGTAGTAGTATGTATTCTCAAGTTACTCCACTTTGTTGTTCTATTTCAAGTTTTATTCCAAAATATATTTGAAAGTAAACGCTACAATAATGTCATTCTGAGAACACCTACAACATTAAGTGACTTAGATTGTTTTTAATTATTATTATTATTATTTTTAATAAGGGATAATGGTCAGAATAACTTCAGAATATCATTTTGAGGTTTGTATTTTATATTGAAAGTGAAGATAATTCATGTTTCAGAATGTAATCTGTAAGAGTGAGCTGTTCTATTCTACATTGTTATTTTCTTAGGAAAATGGCTTCTTGAACACAAGGTTTAGAAGCAGATGATTTTACTTTTGTGTAATTTGTTATTGTCCAGGTGGCTTCGTGCCTATGAAAATGCAGTGTCCTTCCACTTCAGTAACTACTTTGTGGGTCATCTCAGTGAAAGCACTACCATGGTTGCAGGAGCAGGCTTTACTGAAGAGAAAGACCACATCAAGTGGTACATTTTTTATTATATTTATGTCTGTCCTTGTGGTTTTCCCTTACAGAACTTGAATGCTAAACTAATTTCTTCTCCTACCCATACAGTTCTTTACCCCTAAGTCCCTGTAACACCTGTATGTGCTAATTTTGTTGGTAATATTAACACACGAAATATGGCTTGTCCAAAATGGGAAGCTTTAAAGGGACACTTCTACATCACATTATAGCACCCCCAGAACTTTGAATAGCTCTACAACTGTGTGAGTTTGAAAGGAGAACTAAGGTGTGGCATGGGCTTGTGCTCACCCTGGTTCCAAATAACCAACATTGTTGTTTCGGTTTAAAACTCGAATAGAGCCTCTCCCGTACTTGTGCTTCTAAACAAACTGGAATGACATTTTGGGAGCACCATCACACTAATGAGGAGTGTTTCTTTAAATACTTTAATATCATGTAGTTCTGAAACACTGCATGGATAAAGTTACAATCGGGTAATTTTAGCAGATGCTTTTATTCATAGCGAGTTACAATGAGTTCAATTACAGGTATTGCAAGGAGCAGATAGGGGTTAGGCATCTTGCTCACATGCTTACAGGTAGGCCAATTTTGGGGCTCAGACCTTCCCACTGGGAGTCAAACACCCAGACCTGTAGACTATGCTGCCCTACAGTATGCTTAAGTGTGTTTAACCCTTCAGGGATATGACGGTGGTCAAGCCTCTTCATGTGGAGATGCCTCGCTCTATGGTGGTTGTGGTAACGTCTTGGAATGTCCCCATGTCTTGCTGGCTCAACACCTGTGAGGATTTCACTTTATCAGATAAAACATAAAACACTTGGTGGCAGTACTTTCATCACCTTAATTAAATGTCATTGCATTGGCAGAGACACATGTTTACTGACTTGCTTGCTCCACAGATGTCTTCAAAAATGCCATGAAACTAGGGACCTTCTCTGCCATTCTTGTGACGTATACTTCCAGCGCATTACTACATGTGAGTAAGATGATGTGTGTTTCCTACTGAATTCCGAGATGCGTTGAGGGCTTGAACCCTTTTCAGTAGTGAAAATGGCTGTGCCCTTGTAAACCATCAAACTATAACAAATCTACAGCAATGTGAGAATATGCCATAAAAATAAAACAAGTTAAATTTGGCATTTTTGTTAAAGCAATGATGTTCATTACATAACTATTATGGGATTACAGATCCAGGTACCATGGTAAGCCACAAAAGAAGGCAAACATACAAATAAATTAACCCATTTATGTCTTCTAGGTAATTTTTTTCTTTCAATAAGGAATAATGCTTTCTTCATTTCTATATTTTAAAGACCATTTACATTTACAGCATTTAGAAGACACTTTTATCCAAAGTAACTTACAATTAGTACATTTGTCAATAGCTGAATAGGTACATACAGTATACCAGTTATTGTAAGCAAACAACTTTCTGTTAGAATGATAACAGCATCTCATCTATAGCTATACATTTTACAACATACATTACCTATTAACATATAATTGAATCGTCAAAATAATTGCTAACTGCCTGAATAACAGCAAAGTGTTACATTTTCTAAGTGCTGAACATAGAGCAGGAGAGAGAATTATTATTATTATTATTATTATTATTTTGATAAAGGATATAGTCAGAAGATAAAGGATAGAGAACTTCCGTTAGTTGAAGTGCTATGAGGTAGAGAGGTCAGTGACCAAAAATGTCAATGTGCAAAAGTACAGTAAATTATTTATTTTGTTATGACCTATATTTCCTGCAAACCCCAGACAGGC
The DNA here is from genome assembly GCA_027575585.1 of Percopsis omiscomaycus. Classification (NCBI taxonomy): domain Eukaryota; kingdom Metazoa; phylum Chordata; class Actinopteri; order Percopsiformes; family Percopsidae; genus Percopsis; species Percopsis omiscomaycus. The sequence continues at coordinate 10,419 of JAODLI010009754.1, read as the reverse complement.
GATGTACATTTTAAATCATCAATTTAATTATAACATATAGTAGGCCGGCAAATTTCGGTCCTGTAAATTGTGGTTTCATTGCAAAATAAGGAAATTTTTCTTAATAAAAATGTGTACACCTTTCAGATGGTTCATGGTTTTATTTCACCTCTGCTTTATTGTGCCATTTTGTGCCTTTCAGGGTCTGAGTTTTCACCTTGGGGCTGTTCTGCTTTCTTTGGGATTCATAACCTATGTTGAACATGGTATGAATAACTTTTTGCTAGCTGTTGTCTTTAGTGATAAATACAGTATATGTTATAAATGCAAGTCAGCTGAGCTATGAGAAGCTCATAATGGTTACAATTACATCCGAATATGTATGATATGATTGCATGACTACTTGATATTTAGAACCAAAAATCTGTGATGAATTTGGGATTACGTGTGATCCTTCATCAAACATCTATAATACGCTGCTCAAAAAAATTAAGGGAACACTTAAAACACACATCAGGTCTTAATGAACAAAATATATTAAAGATCTAAATCTTTACGGTACACTGTGTAATTCCTTGTAACAACGTTTAATGGAAACCAAAATCACCAACCGATTGAGGAGTGGATTCAAACTCACACTGAAAACAATTGAAATCACAGCCTGTTACAACGTGTGTGAATTTCATCATGGCAACTCATGATGTGACTCAGTAGTGTGTATGGCCCTCATGTGCCTGTATGCACTCCTGATAACATCTGGGCATGCTCCTGATGAGACGGCGGATGGTGCCCTGGGGGATCAGGATTAGGGATCAGTGAGCGGCGTCGGATGCACTGATACATAACATCCCAGAGGTTCTCAATTGGATTCAGGTCTGGGGGACGTGAAGGCCACACTCTGCCTACACACTCTGGCCACATGAGGCTGGGCATTGTCCTGCACCAGGAGGTTGATGCCCTTCTACGGCCCTGTCCAGCTCTCCTCGTGTAATGGTCTGTGTCCTGTTATCTCCTCCATGCTCTTGAGACTGTACTGGGAGACACAGCAAACCTTCTTGTGACGGCACGTATGGATGTGCCATCCTGGAGGATCTGGACTGCCTGTGCAACCTGAAGGGGCTGCAGGTACCACCTCATGCTACCAGTAGTGACAAAGACACTAGCAAAATGCAAAACTAGAGGAAGAATCAGGTCAGGTTTTTCTTGCTGTTGCCTCTCCAGTGCGCCTGTTGTCACTTTCATTTGCACCAAAACAGGTGACATTGATTCATCGCTTATGCTTCCTAACTTGACAGATTGATATCCCTGAAGTGTAATTGACTTGGTGTTATACTGTGATGTTTACGTGTTCCCCTAATTTTTTGAGCAGTGTATGTAAACTAAACTGTAAACATTTTTTCATTCATTTATTCAAGTGATTCCCGCTATGTATCATAATCTGTGTCATCCATTCATATTTTAGTTTTGAGAAAGAAGCTTGCCACCATTTTCCGCGCTTGTATCCTCTCACGGCGGTGCAATGCCGACTGCAGCCACAAGTACAAAAAGGTAAATATAATGGAGTGTAAAGTTAACAAACCAAACAAACAAAAGACAGTAATATACTTACACTGAAAATTGAAAGCAAACCTCAGAAAAAAATAGAGCAAGCATAAAGACCTGTTTGTGCTTTTAGGAATATTGGGTGACAATGGTCAACCTGTTGTTCAGTTTCCTGGCCATTTTTCACCTCACCTACTTGGGCTCCATGTTTGATCCTGATGTTGATGATCAAACTGCGGAACAGGTAAGCTTACTGGCTATTGGCTGAGAAAAGGATGTCAAAAGAGTATGTATATATGCAGGTTGCGATTTGTGAAGAAAAAAAAAACGGGGGTATGTTTTTGATATGTTTTTATTCATGAAAATAAATCACAAACCACATACAGTGAAGCAGTGGCGGATACAGAACTATCTTGTTCAAGAGCGGGAGAAACTTAAAAAAATATATATAATATGATATTTGAAGAAATATACAGTGGTCTCTTTTTCATGGCTGTATGTTTTATGTATGATTTCTGTAGAAACATAGTTAGAAAACCTTTAGGTTAGTTTGTTTTTAGTTATTGTGGCCTCTTCTCAGGCCTGTGTAGGTGCGTACAAATCTTGCTGGATTGACACCTCCCTATGTCAGTTTTGGTATACTTAGGACAGGACAACTGATACATTCTTTGTGATTGGTTCTTGTGAGTGTATGCAGTTTGCTGTCCTCAGCAAATTCTCAGAATAGCCCCGCCTAACTTCAATCTGAGGTCTAAATGGACAAAATAACTCAAAAAAGCTGTTTGGGTGGACAGAGGCTTTACCCTGTTCAAAACATAGAAGTAGTGGACTGGCCATTCCAGTAGGTTACCTATGATTGAATGAAGAATGTGAATGATATTTTTTTTTTGAGCTACAGAAGAGGCAGTTTTCTGAATTCAGTAAAGCAACATCCCAGCGACACAGTATTAACTCCATATGTCACACTAAAAATGTCTTCTTTGGTTTTTTTTACCTGCAGGGTTATGTAGCCAGTCACACCATCCAGAAGTGGTCAGAACTGAACTGGGCAAGTCACTGGGTGGTCTTTATCTGCTGGATTTTCTACCGCTTGATTCAGTGATCTAGGTAGATAAGAATGCAGATTGACAGCTGTAAAGACCAGTCAGCTATTAAACATTTTTTCAAGAATTTGGAGTCATTTCTTATCATGTTGACCATGCACAGAACATAATGTTTATTTGAAATGGTTTTCATTTGCATTGGTATTAAGATGTCTTGCCTGTCCTGAAGCTAGAAGTCAATGTAAAATGAGTTATAGAATGTTTTGTTATGTTAAATATTACTATTCTATTGGGAAAAATATTATTTTAAAGATGTTTCCTATAATTGCAGTTGTCCCCCCTCCCCCTCCTGTCAATGGATGAATGGATGAAAAAGTATACACAGTATTTGTCCAGGTTACCTGTAACCTAGTTTCAAGAGTATCAATCAGGAAGGACTGCACCCTATGATGTGCCACTTCATGGGGCCCCACCCCACTTCTCCTGGTTTTCACTGTCACCTTCATGAGATGTAGCAGTGGTATTGAATGACCTCTCTGGTGCACCATTTAAGGCATGTCTTTGAAAACTGCATTGGTGCTGCTATTGGCGTCAGTGAGGCCAAACCCTGATTTTGTGCTAAATTGGTCAACTCATGCTCTCCACAGGCTCTCATTTTTACCCATCCTTTACGGAGCAACAGCTGCTGTGCATGCCATGTCCAGTACATGCTCTCTACTGCATATACCAATGAACCAGAAAATTATGGCACACCTGGGTGGTCATAATGGGTCAGCATGGGAACTCTGACCTGTCTGCGGCTACGCAGCACCATACGCAGCAGAGTGTGATGCACTGTGTGATGTTTAAGGGAGGAACTCCACATTCCTCCCTTAAACATCATTAACATTTTCGGCGAATTGTGCCACAGTATCCCTTTGCAAGTCAAATTGCCCCTCAGGGACATTAAAGCTTTACTCTACTTCTGTCGGTTCGTTGAGCCCCGGGTATCTGTCCCTCTTGCCGGTTTGTGGTTTGTCCCTCCTCAGGCCACTGTTGGTAGGTACTAGGGCTGGGTATTGGCAAGGACCTCCAGATACGATACGTATCACAATACATTGCGTGACGCAACATATTGCAATACATTGCAATACTGAAAATACAACTTGCTGTGTACCACCTGGGCAGTCTTATTTATTTATATATACATCAATTCAATTCAAAATTTCCATTCCAATTTATTTGAACCCTATTTACATTGCACACTGTGTTTTAAATCTGTTTAAAATATGAATAATGTATTGATGATTTAATTATATCCTTCATTTTGTATATCTATTCTTCTGGATATTTTCCATGTGTAAGTTTTTTTAGTTACTTTTTTTTTTAGTTTACTAGTTATGTATGGATACTAAAAAATAGTGTATCGTGAATTTTTTTTTGCGATACTAAGTAGTATCGATTTTATTTTTCATTTTTTTGCACAGCCATAGTATTCACCAATGCTGACCAGGAGCACCCATCAACCCTTGCCGTTTTGGAGATTCTGCTATCCAGTTATCTGGCCATAACGATTTGAGCCTTGTCAAAGTTGCTCAGGTCTTTACACCTGCCCATTTCTCCCGCATTTAACACTTTGACTACGCGAACTGACTGTTTGCGTACCGTTTGCCTACTAATATATACCAGACCTAGACATGGGCTGACAAGATAATAAACGTTATTTTTATTTTTTTTAGGCTCAACGGTGTGTATATATACAGTATATGGACAGGACTGACAATATACGGACAGTTTGTTTGTACAAATAATTGAATTGTGGCTATAATCGCTTATATTCAGACCAGTTCAGTCTTCCAGGCCCCAAATGGTCTGCAAATGTTTTCTGCACCTAGCCTTGCAAAATGCTGGAGGATATCTATATAGGGTATTTGTGCTACTGGTCCTCGCCTCTCTGCAAGATTGTACTGGATCCAAGTTTGGCCTGCTGTATTGAACATGGGATCCATAGTGGAGCAGACTCACTTTTTCTTTAATATTCAAGAAAACCTACTGTACCTCTTCTCACTTTGCATTTGATGTACCAATGCAGAGTAGGTAATTCATTGGAAGGTGGCACCTGACACTGATGCCACAAACACCAGCCAGGGCTTGTGTCTGACATTTCACTCATAGTACTCAGAGAATCAGGGTTACACAAATAATCTTAAAGTTTCACTCCTCCCTCTACAATTAGGTCATTTCGCAGATGTTTACATTCAAACAAAGACAGATATGTATCTTATATTTTATTACTTGCTTCATTTATAAAGGCCAAACCTTGTCTCAGAATGGACTTGGATCCCTACTTGTCTACTTACCTGTATCTAGTAAATTATTAATAGCTTCAGTTACAAAGCAATTGGACGGAGACAGTAGGTCAACACGGAACTGGCAAGACTAGACTTTCTTAAGAATCGTCCTTTATAAAAAAAATTGAAGTGGTTATTTTCTAGCCTCGTCTTATTACAGGAGAGATGTATGAATCTGCTTGTTCATACATTAGTGGTTGCTGATAATCTCACTACAGGCTGTGGGGGTTGGTCTTGCTGGAGAAAATGGAAAGAAGGACTAATTGCAGCTGGATTGGCCCTGAGATCCCTCTTTCCTCCCAAATCTTCAGTGGTAAGATGGGCCAGTTACAATGATTAAAAGTTGTAAACCATCTAAGTAAAATCAGAGTAAGATATAATGTTATTAATTCATATGGTTATTGAGTAAAACTTCATGCTACCCGGCTGTGGAGTACTATTGTCATTTACACATTGATCTAAACAAAATTGGACTAAAAATAATAACCTTTGACTTGAACCTGATATATCCATGATCCATGATACTAATAATGCCATTGGTTTTAATCAGTCATAAAGGACAAGCTCTGGCTGTTTCTCATCCCTGTTGGTTTGGCTGTTATTTTACTGGCTGTGTTTCTGGAGGAGGTGGGCTTCTTCCTACGCCATGTTTCTTCGGCAAGGCGACGACAACTGTACTTGTGGATTTTAGGAATGTACCCGGTAAAACCATAATTCTTTATTGCATAGTTTTTTTTTATTGCACGTTAAAGGTGCATCCATGAATTCCATGATAATTATGTAGAAAACCCACACCTGTGTAGCCTCATTTGACATCTTTTCAGGTGTGTGAACAGACCCTGTTTATCTTAGTTTTGTTGCACCTGTTTGGATTGGACAACCTACACCTTCTTTATATCATTCGTTCTTATGAGTGTATGAAGTTTACTGACCTCAGCAAATTTGCAGCATAGCTCCGGACCAAATTTCTCAAAATTACTCAAAATACAATTGTGGGTTTCCAAGAGCTTTAAAGCATTATTGAAGGCTAGGAAGCTTATCACAGTCTCTACTTGTATGTGTTATATTGATGTAAGAAAACTTAAACAGACTTAAACAAAAGTTCAAGTTCCCCTACGCAGGTTTACCCCAAAAGCAGCTTTTTGGACTATATACTGACACCTACTGACAGAAATGCAGCTGTACCAACGCTAACCTTATTGGTAAACATGGCGGCCTCAATGGCGGAGGGAAAGTATCATTCCAAATTAGAAATGTATTTATTTAAATATTTCTTTGTCTTGTTTTACAGTGCGGTCAGCACAAAGCTATTTTGGAGAAACAGCTTTCTCCAAAAAAAAAGCCATCACAAATCATGTTTATTTATATCAACCTTATTTTTAGATGATTGATACCCCAGTGATATGAACTCCCAAAAACCTTAAGAAAGGTCCCAAAAAGGAAGAAATCTTACTTATTCAGAGCACTTGTGTTTATTTTAAGGTATTTGCATTGACCTCCATTATAGCACTCTACATTCCCCGTTCGTCCTCTCTGTGCAACTTTATAGCTTCACTGTGAGTTAACCCGATTACCTACTTTATTTTTAATTTAAAAAAAACATTGTATATGTGAATGATACTGTGTGGGCGGGCATCTATCTGTGCAGATACCATTCCTTCACTCTGTTGAAGTTTATGGGACTGATCACAGACTTCTTCGGTGGCAAAGCACGCATGCTGAACATCTTGGCTGGGGAACAAGTATCTCCAGATCCTTTTCCATGTTGCTGTTGCTGCTGCCTTCCGATGATAGCCATCAACAGGTACAGTGACCAGAAGTGACTTGGTATTATATTGGTAATATATTACTCATATATTATATATCCTTAATCTATTTATTTATCCGATTCTACTACAGTATTTCCAAAATCCATTATAAAGTGAATGCGCTCTATACAGGAGCAGCCTTGATTGGATGATGGCAGCCGTTCTCCAACTATCAATAGTCCGAAGCATCTTGTTTTTTGTCACTCTGGTCTTGTGGACAGATGAACAGTATGACTATGGTGATGTGAGTAAAACACATTCACATTAAATCTTTTTATTCTCATGTTCAACGACACCATTATCTTTCAAAGTGAAATTGAGTGAATGAATATTCTTTGCCTCTGTGACATCCTTTTACACTAGGGTGGATTAGAAGGCATCCATATTATGAATTTTCTTGTGCTAACAAGCAATCAGATTTCCTGGCTTGCATGAGTAGAATGAGTTGATTTCTCTAAATCTTGCCTTTACATAGGCCAGTGGTTCACAAACCGTGGGTCAGGACCACCCAATGACGGATGCTTTTTTAAATATGAATTTCAAAAATGTTTATACTTTATATTATGCTATTACCACAGCATGCTCCCCCTCTTAATGGGGGTCAGGGTTAAATGAGAATCGCTCATCTAGACTACCTTTCTTAAGCTACATTGTAATCAGACTTTTGTGAGCAAGTAAACAAGTTAAATGTGAAAATAATTGTTTCAAATGCCACACATATGCATACACGCTCCTAAAATGCAGTCACTGATGTCTTTTTTGAAATTTTTCTCAAGGTTGATTCACTCAATCCCAATGTGTATGTGAACGCCATCATAGGTGTATCAACGTTTTTGTCGTTTTATGGCCACCTGTTGTTTTACAAAGCCACTAAGAGGACATTGCATGGCTATGGGCTGAGGGCCAAATTTATCTGCATCATTGTGGTTTTGGTGCTGTGCGGCCTGCAGAGCGGCATCTTGGAGACCATGGGAGCTCTGGAGATCATACCCTGCACCCCACCATTCTCTGTTCTTGCCAGGTCCCAGTGTAAGTGACAGCTATAAGAAGCTAGCTATCCAGTTTATAGCTTAGAAGAAATCTATAGCAGAATCTACATGGCATGCAAGAAAAAATAGACTAATAAAAACACTGACCATATTATTAGAATTTGACTGTAAATATTCCTTACCTGGATATAAGTTCTTATGGATGCTGTGAAGATATATATTTAAAAAAATGTACATCAAATATTTTTGCGTCTCAAAAACATACAGATGGGTGAAAAATTAAAAGAAAAATCAACATAAAGTATCTCAGCAGGTGTTGGGCCACCACAAGCTGCCAGAACAACTTCAGTGTGCCTTGGCATAGATTCTACGAGTCTCTGGAACTCCACTGAAAGTATGGAACACTATTCTTCCAAACAATATTTCCTCATTTGGTGTTTTGATGATGGTGGTGGAGAGCGCTGTCTAACATGGTCTCAAAGGTGTACAATTTGGTTGAGATCTGGTGACTGCGAAGGCCATTGCATTTACATAATTTTCATACTCATCAAACCATTCAGTTACCCCTCGTGCCCTGTGGATGGGGGCATTGTCATCCTGGAAGAGACCACTCCCATCAGGATAGAAATGTTTCACCATGAGATAGATGATCACTCACTGATTGATGATTTGCAGTGACCCTTCCCTCTAAGGGGACAAGTGGACCCCCACAGCATAACAGAACCTCCCGACCTTCTCACTGTAGGGGTCAAGCATTCAGACCTGTACCGTTCTCTTGGTGTATGCCACACATGCACTCACCCACTTCTTGAGAATATGGTGAAGGATCACTTTTTTCCACATCTCTGCAGAGCACTGCCTATGGCCTGAACGATCAAATGTGCATTTGTCTTGTAATGAAGGGTGTATACACTGCAACCCTACCATAATTTCCCCCTCTGTGTATTTCTCAACAGGTTGTTCATTGACATTCCCAGTCGCTCTTGAAACACTAGCCAGTTGTCTTTTTTTACTGACGCTCCTGCCATCCATGCCCCAATAATGAACCCTCTTTCAAAATCACTTTTCCTATGGCCATCTTGATCCGACATTCTAGGTCAACTGGGCCTGCTCAGCATTTTTATACATGCCACAGAGTATGATTGTATGTGAATTGCTTAATGCAGTACACACATATGGAAGCATCTGCATTTGTTATCTTCCTCCACTAATTTATTCAGTTTTTTTCTTTAATTTGTCACCCATCTGTACATCCAGCTAAAATGTAAAGGAGGTCGAAATTTCACAAACTATAGCAAAAAATTAGTTTGTAGTCAAATTCCATTCCAAATAAAACTTGTTACAAGGTATACAACCTACAGTATTTACTAAAACCCTGCTGGAGCGCTATAGCACTGCATAATTGAAGGAAACCTGTTACAGGATTTTTAATTTCTGGTGGTTTGTCCACCTCTGCTATTCCAACTAAGTTAAAGTCTAGCCATTGGTACAGTAGGAAGATCACTACAGTCGAGGAACATACAAAAAATGTCCATATTGCTTTAAAGACCTTGGTACTTCATAGTTTATAATAGTCATGACATTGTTATATTTGAATGTGAAATCTCCGTAAAAAGTTAATTTGAGATTGACTAAGGATTTTCAAGGAAAAATGCTTTACTTTGCTGTATTTACATTGTATTTCCTCTCTCCTACTTCAGTAATCTACCACTACTCTGTGATTGTGGAGATGTTTTGCATTGGCCTTTATGCCCGGCACACATTTCGTAAAGTGGAACCCAGTGCAGAAGATGGGTTAGGCTTGGAGGTGAGGCCAATCAGAACTCAGCTATTGGAAAAGGCAGTTCAAACAGAAGCTGTTCAAACAACGGGCCCACACTGTAACCCCAGCATTCCATTGAAGGTGCCTTGGCCTGTGGAACGCTTCAGTGAAGCCTCTAATCCCGGTTGCAACAGTGACAGTGAGGACAGTCTGTGTAAAATTGAGCATGCACCACTTGATCACTTCCCCTTCCCTCTTCAACACAAGCCTCACGAGTCAGGAAGGTCGGGGAGACAGGTGGAGCCTAATCCTTCAGGGGATAACTCATTGGTTAGAACAAAGATTAATGTCATGTCTGATCATAACGATGATCTATCTAACAATGTGACTGTTGTTTGACTGTTTTCATCAGAGAACCTGTGATTTGACTGACTGGTTCTTTTAATTAACTCTTCCTGTTTGCAATAATCGAAATATAAACCATTAACAATAGACCTAACATTAATATTTATTTGAATGACAAATGTTTGGATTATTTTAACGAAGATGAACTGCACAAGTTCTTTTGAAGAGGATTCATTCAAAGACTAATTTTGCTTGACAGGATGATAAGATAACACTATGTAGGCTGTATTTGACTTTTTATTCATGGATACACTGAGCTGTAGTTAAAAATAGTCACAAATATAAAGTTTAATCACAGAGTAGTGTGTCTGCTTAGGAAGTTGTTTACAGTTGGTTGCTTTCAATAAAAGCTTGTACTAAATGACTAAATTGTCAAATAAATGACTACAGTTTTTTAAGTGACAGCGGACCAAAAAAGATCTACAAAAATATGGCATCAGATGCATTTGAATAAAATACATTTGAAGAATATCTTAAATGTTCTCTCTCTCTCTCTCTCTCTCTCTCTCTCTCTCTCTCTCTCTCTCTCTCTCTCTCTCTCTCTATATATCTATCTATATA
>JAODLI010009736.1:0-26224 GCA_027575585.1 Percopsis omiscomaycus | reverse complement strand
CTCTCTCTCTCTCTCTCTCCCCCCTGTCAGGGGCTGCTTCCCACAGTGGAACTGTGTTCATCTCTCCGGTTTAAATTAGGCCTCCCCACAGGGGGGCTGCTGACACACACACACACACACACACACACACACACACACACGCATGCAGACACGCGGGTATGTGCGTACGCACGTTCTGCTGCCATCGCTGCCCCCTGCTGTGCGTGTCAGTTTGACTCGACTCGACTTTTGAATTAAGGAATAGAAATGCCCATTGGTGGCAGTTTTTGAGGTGCACAAACGCACACACACACACACACACACAAACAAACACTCACTCACTTGAGTACTCACTCACACATGCACAGAAAAAAAAGATAAAAGTTATCTTTGATAACTCCCCCCTCCCCCCACACTCATAACACACACTCATAACACAGCGTTTAAGGCGGAAATGTTGTGCCTTCATTCCGCCTCGCCGTCCTATGTAAAAGGGACAGCCGGAATGGCGGAACAGGGTTGTGGCGCTTTGATGGGTCGTGTACCCACGAGCATGGTATTATTTTATGAATGAAGGTTATACTATAGCAGATGTGTCCGCCGCCGCTACAGTAGTATTCTATGAGACTATGGGATATCAAAACAATATTGTCAGAAATGGACAAGATTATTTAACGTCACGACATGTAAACCATACACGTGAATATATAAAACTATCATGTTCGTTCATTATCCAGCATATCATTTTTACCACAATAGCCAGAGTCACATATAGGCTATGCCACATGCCGGTTAGCGTCAGTCTCCTATCAACGAGCGATGCTGAGGAAACGTATCAACACATCATTCAAGTTAAGCCTTTCTAATCCGTTTACTGTTACTGAACAACACATGAATGTACGACTACAATGTGTCGTGTAGTCTGCGAGATTGCAGATAGACCCTTCTCCGCCAACGTCATGTTATTTGGTCACGCCTCGGGTTCCGGAACACCGGATTGCTATGTAATAGACACACTGGGCGGTGATATGCTGCCTCTGTTTGGTTCAGTATAAACATAATGAGGGGGCTTCTTATTGCGGAATTATTGCGGGATCTCTGTATAAAAAGGGCTACACACACACACACACACACACACAGACCAGGCTGAATTAAAGTGTCAGGTAGTGGGGAGGGGGTTGTTTGAACATCACAGCAAGTCAACTGCAGCCACACACTAAAACACAATCTAGAGCTTTCTCCTCCTTCGCTGTACGCCTTCCGCTCTTTAGTTAGGTTTGATTTCTTTCTTCCTTTCTTTCTTTCTTTCTTTCTTTCTTTCTTTCTTTCTGGGACTTGATTTATATGGACTCATTCTATGTTTGACAGACTTCCTCAACTTACTTTTAAAATACTGATTGTTTCCCCTTTTTCCTTCCTTTCTTAAGACCCACTATATTTCTGATGGTAATTACTGACGAAGTGGCACCTAGCACGCTGAGGTGTCAGTTCAAGGGATTTTCATCCTCTCACCGTGGTGCGTTTTGCTCTGATGTAGCTTTTACATATCCTGAGGTAAAGACTGAAGCCACATTATGTTCGTACCGAAAACTGTGTGTGCATGTGTTTCTTGTGTTGTTATATTTGTGTGGCTTTTTCAGTTCAACAGAGAGGCCATATCTTGACTAACTCAACTCAACATAATGAATGCTTCCAATTAATTATCAGAGATGTATTTTTATTATTATATATTTTTTTTTTAGCATGCACACATTATAGGATTAATCTTTCAGGGTCCAGGAACCGACAAGCGCTAATTGCAATTTTTTTTGTTTTGCCTATTTCCCCCCCCCCCCTCACTTCTTCGTTTCTTAATCAGTGTAATAGGATATGAGACTTCCTCTTTTATAACTCCTAATGAGGAGGCTTATCGCAAAAACACAAAAGCAATTTAAACACTGCGACGAGGCCGTGAAGTGCGTTCTCCCAGAGACCGTGTTCTCTTGCGCACACTTCAGCAGTTCCTTTTACGGGTTTGCTCGCAGAGTAAAAAAAGAAACAAAGTTGTGTTGCGGTTGATATGTTTCCATCTCTACAACCCATTTTAATTAGTGTCTGCGTGCACATTTATGTGTGTAAGTGTAATCAATAGTGCTGTGTGGCTGATGGCTGCGGCCCCCAGGGGCCTTTTCCCCATTTGTTTGACACTCACAGCGTCGTAGCATTGTCACTTCTCATTTAATGGCTCTAAATCACATTTGGCCTGCGGTACTGATGTCCAACACTAACTGCTATGTATGTATGTGTGTTGTGTGTGTGTGTGTGAGAGAGAGAGAGAGAGAGAGAGAGAGAGAGAGAGAGAGAGAGAGAGAGAGAGAGAGAGAGAGAGAATTCATTTCACAGCAGAAGGCTCCATCCTGTCCCATGTAATTTATTATATTTAAAACTCGTCCGGTTTCTGTGGACAAATCATCCACATAGATGTATAGGCAAGCGTACTTTCCATCCTGTGTGTGTGCGCGTGTGGTCCGAAGCTGCGCAAGCAATCACCGAGTTGTCCATCCCGACAACAACACAGCGATCGATGGTGTGACCTAAACTCCACAAATGGCCAATAGGGCACCAGTCATTCCCCAGCAAATGACCGGACAGATAGAGACTTACAGAGCGAGGGAGAGAGAGCGAGGGAGAGAGAGACAGAGTGAGTGAGAGACAGGGAAAGACTAACAGAGGTGATAACGGGATGAGAAGGTGGCGGGCAGATTGAGATTTAATTTTCGGGTCACGGCATCTCGTGTCACTTGAGAATCCAGACACACACACGTACACACACACGCACACAGGCCTAATTACAGAAGCGTGACGGGACTGCGATCGCTCTTGTGTGCGCGCGTGTGTGTGTGTGTGTGTGCGCGCGTCCGTGTCTAGCTGACATAAGCAGAGCTGTGGACATATATCAGTGCTGACATTTAGCACTTAGCTCTGCCACCAAGCGTATTAGCCAAAGACCAAATATCAGCACAATCTCTGTCCCTTGTAGCCCTCAGAGTCTCTGTTATCCAGCCCCGCCCTCCGCTTTCTCCCTGCCCCCACCCACACACCTGCTTCCTGTTGTTGTTTACAAACTCCATTCCAATGCGAGAAAACGCTTGTGTTTTCTCTCACCTTCGACGGTAAAATGCGCTCTCGCAGCGGGGCGTATTTGTATGTGGGTTGTATGAGCTGCACGTACGTGCGCACTTGCCGTCTGTGCTTGTGTTTTTTTGTTTTTTTCCCCCGCATGTCTCATTTCCACTCCATCCTTCCCTATCTCCGGATTCCCGCAGATTTCTAATGAAGGCTTTGGCAGTTCATCAACACTTACAGACACACACACACACACACACACATGCACGGATACACACACACAGATACACAATGTCTTATACAACCCAAGAGCAGGAGAAATTGGAAGGCAGGGAGGGAGGAGGCAGGCCAGCAGACATTGACTGGAGCAGGCAGAACAAATTGAACTGGCATCATTTGCTGTATTGATGTTCATCTTTCAATTATCCACGAGAGAGGGGAGGGAGGGCATCCCTACCACGGTGAGAGGGTGAGAGAGGACACTGATTGGGAAGGAGAGAGGGACAGAGGGGCTTCTGTTTAGTAGGAATATCAATAGTCCAATATTCCAGAAATATATGTGGAACTAAGTGGACTGTAATGAGAAGCAGACTGCCGGCGACAAAGGATAAAATAGGAATCGATAGATAGATGGATAGATGGCAGGTGGATAGATGGCCTCAAATATTTTTATGTTCTTTGCTGATCTGTTTAATCTTTCATTGTCCACCTGTGAGAGAACCATAACATGGAAATGTGCAAAACTCTCCCCACTTCACAAAAGGGGCTCTGTGCTTGATTTTACGTACAGACTAATTTCTGTTATCTGTCCAATAGCCAACATTTTACAAAAAAATAATTTGTAATCAACCCTCACAATACATAAATCACAATAAAATGTTATCACAATTTCAGTCTGGCTTTAGGCCTAATTGCTCTACAACAACTGCTCTTGCTCCAAATTTACTAATGATGGGCTTGGATAATGGGCTTTGATTTAGTTCATCATTATCTTCCTCTTGATAAAATGCATTACTTTGGTTCAAAGCATAATAGGACATAATAAAAAGCAATGTGTGGTCTTGCTAGGTGTTCAGTCTGATATTATTTTTTTTAGAAAAGGGTGTTCCACAAGGATCTATTTTGGGACCACTTCTATTTTTCCAATTTTATTAACGAGCATACATTAATTTGTATAAATATGTGTGTATATGTGATGCTACATTTATCAACGTCACCTCACAAATTCAATTACTCCAATCTGACTTTTCAGATTCATTCTGTTCAAAACTGTCTTTCGGCTAATACACTATTACTTAAAAATTACGTAAAAATAGATGTTCACATGATCCAATACTGTAAAAAAAAAATTTGCCAACCTGATCACTTATTGTATTACAATATTTGTTTGTTTTCTTACATTTATTTAGTTGCCTGTTAAAGCGGATTTTTTTGTTTGTTTTGTGTTGTACGACCCCCTTTAAAATGAGGTGTTGCAGGTTAAGGGGCTTATCCCTAAAATACATACATTTTAAACTAAAAGATGGATTGAAAAATCATCTAAAAACAAAAGTCAGACTCACTGGACCCACTTGAACTGTTGCCTCCAGCTATCCCATCCTGTTCCAGTGCTGTTATAGAAGATTGGTACATGTTGTTCTGGTCAACATGACGACCTCTTAATCTTACAAGACATGGCACTCTGGTTTCATCATGTATACGCGTGCTTGCCTGCTTGCGTGCGTGTGTGCGTGCGTGCATATATCAGTGCATGCGTACAAAATGTGAAGAGTTTCACTTCATGTTGGACTGGCATGGTTCATCAGAGCATCTGGGTCAGTATCAGATTGGAGAGACAGAATATTAAATTACTTTTTTAGAGAGAGAGAGAGAGAGAGCGAGAGAGAGAGAGATGTTGGACTCGTTAGGTCGTGGGTTCGAGCCCCAGAATTGGCCTACCTGTAAGCATCCTTGAGCAAGATGCCTAACCCCTACCTGCTCCATGTAATAGCAGCGTGTAATTGTAATTGTAATCAGGTCATCAGTAAGGTTTACAGCCGAGGGGAGCCTGTTGTTTGTCGAGTAGAACTCGGATTAATCTGCCATACTGGCCCCACTAGAAAACAAAATCTCTCTATGACAAAGGGTCGAGCTATTATCCTTCTCTGCCGCTAATTTTCAAATTTTCTCTCTTCCCTGGTGCAGGCTTGTGTTTGGATAACCTTGGGATCTTCTCTCTCTCTCTCTCTCTTTGCTTAAGCGCTGGCGATACCGCGAGCTAATGAGTGTCTCCACCTTCAATATCAGCTAGACATCCTCTCTCTCTCTCTCTCTGTCTCTCTCTCTCTCTCTCTCTCCCACACACACACATGTGCGCCCCCGCCCTAGACCATTTCTGTATGAGTCAGACGTTATAAGGTATTGACTGGTTTGAAGGGGAACATAAATCACTTTTTGATCGCCTCTCCGCTCTTCCCCTCTTGTTCAAAGCATAAAAACAGCAAAACAACAGGGATAGACAACTTTGAAATGGTTTATCACATCTTACTTCCCCCATTTATTTCACCGTGAAGGCCTGGAATTTTATATTTGCAATGGTGTCTTGTTCTGCCTTTATCTAAATGTTAGAGATAATAAATGGAGCAAGAAATATCGTTACTGCTTCAATCTTTTGGTGTGACATTTAAAAAAAATTAAAAAGTTCATAATTACCATAGTCACCTGGAAAACAACAGACCGGATCCATTCATTGCTCAAAAAGTTTTTTATTTTATTAAAACAGGCTTGTTGACATAAGAACAGGGACACCTTTGGCTGTAAGGGTACCTGCAGTCTACTACCTAGAAACTAGGCCACATGACTAAAGCGGTAAATAGCGATACTTATGTAGGGCAATTTTTTCTATTGATTTAAACAATGTTCTGGTGATAATTTTTTAAGCTATTTAGTTGTCTGTAAACATAGGGTGTGGATAAAATCAACCTTATTGTTGTGAAAATCATTAACTATCATACCATTATTGTACCCTGTATTTTCCAGTGTATGTGTGCAGTAAATGTCTCATTGTAGCTATACTGTAGCTTCAAAGCAGTATTGAACTTGAACCCTTGAACTATATACTGTAGGTTAGCTTACACATTCCACATCTTTAAATATTCCTTTTGCCGCTGTATGTAAAAAAAAAAACGAGCAGTTATATTTTTCCAACCACCTTCCATTGTATAACAAAAATATATATATAACACGTCTACAAAGTGAATGCCTTTGTTGGTATCAAGTTCCCTAAAGAAAACCCTCCTGTTATGTTCAACTCCAAGGCAGTGTTTCCCAAACTGTGCGTCGCCGCACACTGGTCCGATGTAAGAGCTGCCCAGGTCATAATTTGTATGGATGAAATTATAGACTATTTAAATCACATTTCATATTTCCATGTCATATCATCCATCTTGATATCGTCTTTATTTGTCAATCGTAGGATATCACCAGACAAACTACACACAGTTGTTTGCTGATGGAGAATGGTGTGCAAAACTACATGAGTACATGGTCGCCGTTATCCAACATCTGAATGAGTTAAAACGTGTGCATGCAGGGTCAAAATTAAAACATTCTAACGAGCACTGACAAACTCCTGGGATTCTGTTCCAAGCTCGGCCTGTGGCAAGAGCATGTTGCAAAGGAGACAACGGAAATGTTTCGCCTCGTTCATGCAGGACATGCTATCAGTGGGTCATCTCTCAACATTTAAAAAAGAGAAATTCGCCCTCTATTTCCCCTCAGCCTCGACTGAAGTTTTACTGGGTCCGCGACCCGTTCAAAGAATCCACCACAGCAACAAGCTGATCGTTGCGAACGCAGCCCATCGAAATGAGGGAGGACCGTAGTATGAAAATGCTCTTCAGCCCCTTGGATAGTTTTTAGATTAAGTGCAGCCAAGGAGTATCCAGTCATTGCAGACAGAGCAGCTGCAGTATTCTACAACATACTTGCTCAGCTCTTCAAGCCTTTCGCTCATCCAAAGCCAAAAGAGACAAGAGACTGAGAACCATGGATGAGAAGCTCTGGGTCTGCCTCTCATCAGTACTACCAGCCAGAGCCACTGCATTACTGTATGTGAAACCAAACAAGCCCATGCTTCACATTAAAAGTAAGAAGCCTACCAATTAAATATACCCAGTATACAGCAATAACCTTGTTATTTTGGGACTTGTGTGTGTTTAATGTCGCCATGGTGTGCTGTGCGATTTTTTCATAGTAAATACTGTGGGAAACACTGCTCTAAGGAACAGCAATAGTGTTCCCAGGTCAAATTCACCCAGTGCATGATTAACCATCCAAAAGATAGAATATAATACATATATTTTTTTCCACTAACATTATCTTTAGCTCAATTAATATCAATTTAATCAATATTTAGTGTAATCAAGTTTTTCACCCCTTACAGACCATGGTTGCTTATGATAATTCACAAATGTTTCTGTACATTGGGAATAACTAGACAACACACACACACACACACACACACACACACACACACATAGACTTACCTCGGGCATTGGTGGGGTAGGTGCATCCCCCTCCTAGATCCTCTTCACCACGGCTGCACCGGCTGTGGTTCTTGGCAGGTGCTGCCTTCTCTCAATGTGGGGTGTCCTGCAGAAAGTGCGGGAAGGGGGGAAGTTGTTACCTCGCAAGGCAGCTGGATTTGTGAGATCACAATCACGCGAGAATCCATCTTGCCAGGCTTCAAGTTATACACTTGGGACCAATCAGCATCCTATGAGTAACTACTGGCAGCTATGCGTGTGGTTTCGGTGTGACGTTAGCCCGTCATAGACGGTGATAGACAGATTGTTCATCCAATCACCTGCCAAGTATTTTTGGAAAGTGCCTGCCCTTTTCCAAGGATTACTTCTTAGATGGTTCTGTGTAACAAACCATCTGGTCAGGTTAGTGTAGTTGGGGTCCAGGAACAAATTCTGTATGTGTCTGTCTGTCTATCTGTCTGTCTGTCTGTCTGGAAGAGGTTGCAAACATGTTAAATTATTCAATATACATGTTCATTACACAAATTAAGACTAGCAGAAAAGGTTTTATGCTCCAAATATTATTACAAATATTTTTCTTGTATTTTTAAACTTTTAAACGGGTCAGTTTGACCCGCAACATGACAGGGTTAAGAAAAAAAAATAGCTGTAATGTTTAATTTAGGATTGATTGATTTTTAACCCAGAATGTAGATATAAACACTACACAACAATTTGATCTCTTCTTCTGAGAATACACGTCAGCTGCAAAGGCTTTGACTATCTTTAGAGATGCATTATAGAAGTATGTCTTTGAGAAACAATGAAGGTTAAAAATAACTGACTTCATTGATTAATTCATTGACTAAAGGAATATTTCATTATAGTGACTCATGTCGGGGATATCAAGTGAAGGAAGCTATAGAGTGAAGGGTTTAACAAAAAAGAAAAATCAATATCCCTTTATATAGGAGCTTTGATCCTTGCCATTTTTTGTAAGGCCAAATGAAAGGAGAGGAGCAGAGTGAGATCAGACTGGCTTGTATTACTGTTGTTTTAGGTTGAGTGCCTGCTGACATCTCAAGAGTGGTTCCACATTGTGGCTTCAACATTAACTAGATTGATATGAGGCAGCTAAAGCGGTGGGCGGGGGGAGGCCAGGGCTCTTCACACAGCACCAGATGAGGCGGCAGAGACAGATGCAGACGGCATGCTGATACACACACACACACACACACAGATACATTGACACACACACATTTACAGGGGCGCACACACACACACACACACACACACACACACACACACACACAGTTACATAGGTACACACACACACACACAGTTACATAGGTACACACACACAGATAGGTACATACACACAGTTACATAGGTACACACACACAGTTACATAGACACACACACACAGTTACATAAACACACACACACACACACACACACACAGTTAAATAGGTACACACACACAGATAGGTACATACACACAGTTACATAGGTACACACACACACACACAGTTACATAGACAGACACACACAGTTACATAAACACACACACACACAGATAGGTACACACACACACACACACACACAGTTACATAAACACACACACACACACATGCTGGCATACACAGAACGTTCTCGCTTACACAAACAGACTCACACACACACATACATATACGTAGAGACACAAAAACAACTCCACACACACACACACAGTCGAACACCTGCTGTGCCCCCCATCAGTATTTGGGAGGCGATCAGTATTCCGAGCGTTTCTCGGCCGGACACTGATCCATCAAACCCCGACACTGTGTTGCCTCGTATCTACGGCAACCTTCAGCGTTAAAGAGGAGCACCGGCAGCACCCTTATCACCCGGAGATTCACTCTCTGCGCACGTGTGTGTGTGTGTCTACGTGCACACGCACACACACACACGCAGGCACATAACCACGCACTCACACACCAAATAATTCATATCTTAATGGCTGATGTTAACATTTCATCCAGACTTGTGTATGTGTGTGTGCGTGTTAACGTGTGTGCGCGCGCACAGATATGCATGTTTGCAGCCATCTTGGCTTGTCTCTTTGATCAGCCATATAAAGTCACTGAGGCGTAGGGAGATAGCTCAGACCAGCACACTCTACTCTCTCTCTCTTCCTCTGAGTCTGTCTCACAGACCTACACATGCATAATGTGCTGCTGCAGCACTCCTATCAGCTTGTGGCCACCAGGGGTATTGCAACGTCTTTCCACTAATACCGCAATTTATCCATTTTAACAGACGGGATCTGGGACATTGGAGTGTCGAAGGGTTTATTCATCTCTTACGCATTTCAGCTGCGCTACTGTACGAGTCGACTAAAATCCTAAGTAATGGGGGTTGAGCGTCACTGTAAACACATTTGTCACTGACGGGCGTGCACTCCGTTCCCATCTTTGAGGGCATCACTCATTTATTTGATGAAGTTTGCTCTTCATCGCAGTCACAACAGCAGAAATTAGATGTGGCCTGTTCACTCTCTTTCATCTGTCTTTCAATATGGGAGATTAGATTTTGAACGATTTGACAGTTGGCGGAATAGCAGGCCAAATGTCAGCGATTTAAAAATACGTGTAATTTAAAAATACACAGGTGACATTTGGGTTTGACCCCAAGAAATATTGACAAAAAATGTGTTAAGCTAACCTCAAGAACCATACCTCTTTTTTTTCTCCCCTTCCCGGTCTCCTTCTCTCCCTCTCTCCATCTCTCCATCACGGTGTTTCAGATCAGTATATTCATGACACACCTGTCCAACTATGGCAACGACCGCCTGGGCCTCTACACATTCGTCCATCTGGCCTCGTTCCTGCGCTCATGGACCAGCCTCAACCTGCACACGCTCCCGCCAGTGCAGCTCGCGCACAAATACTTCCAGCTATTCCCCGAGCAGAGGGATCCTCTCTGGCAGGTACGTCTGTGTGTTTTCTCTGTGTGTGTGTGTGTGTGTGTGTGTGTGTGTGTGTGTGTGTGTGTGCGCGTGCGTGCGTGCGCGCGTGTGCGTTCGTTAGTCCTTTGACTGTTTGTCTGTGCTCTTCCAGAACCCATGTGACGACAAGAGACATAAGGACATTTGGTCTAAAGAGAAAACATGTGACAGGCTGCCCAAGTTTATGGTAATAGGACCTCAGAAAACAGGTATAACACTGTCGCACGCATACACACAAACACACAAACACACACGCAAACAAACTTTCCTCCGCAGCTGGGCTGGTTGATTTAAATCTTACAATAACATCCTTTTGCCATCGTTATACCATCCGCTTCAACTAGTGCCAACACTCCCACTGTCTCTCTCTTGCTTGCTGCTACATTACAAAGTTTATTCAAAGTGTGTGTGTGAGACCTGGTGTCGACAGTTTCCATGGTTTCGCTGTATTGTGATGTTGAAATTAAAATTGTTGCTGATTGGTTGGATAGGTGAGGGGGGTCACGTAACACTGCTAATAAACGTAGATGATTATTTGGTGATTAGGGGCAGGGTTACTATAGCAACAATGACAGCCAATCACAATCGAGTAAATGCTGTGTTTTTAGACGGCTAGCTGTGTCACAGATAGAAGGCACACACACACACACACACACTAGGGCTGCGCGATACATATCGTTTCAGCATCGCCATCGCGATGTGGCAATGTGCTATAGTCACAACGCAACTCCTCTTGCGGACGCACCACAGTGCCTTGTGGGCGTGTCGGCTATAAATAAATAAATACATCTTCTACATGCACAAACTGTTTCTGATAAACAGATTCACTGAAAATAAATGTTTTTATATACGCCTTGAACTTTAACCAAGTCTACAACTTCACACTCATAAGTTTCACTAGACTAGGACATTTCCTGGTTGTTCAGACACAGCCGTATGTAGTGGGGCTTCGGCGTGTTGCACATGTGCAGTCAACGCGCACAGGTCCACGTGAACAAAAAATGTTGGTACGCAGACGTGGAAAGTGTACTTTGGCAAGTTATATCGAACACCTCGTGCTGCAACTTTTTTTTGCTGCTTGATACAAAAGGAAAACTCGCACGGTTCCCATTTTCATACACAGTGAACCACCAATCACAATCATTCTTGATCAGTTTATCAAACAACCAAAGCAGGAACAGGAGAAAAACGCAGAAAAGGTAGATTTGGTTGCAAAAAGAACAGCTTTCAGTCAGTTTTATGGAAATATTTCAGCTACAGAAAGGATGAGGTTGACCAAAAACAGATTGATAGTTTTATATGAATACTGTGGTGTCATGGTGAGTCAACCAGTGTATTCAACTAATCCAATCTAATTTCCCCCTCCAGAATCACTTAAAAAAAGTGGTCCCAGCACTCACCTGCTTTTGTGTTTGGTTTGTTGAAACCAATTGTATAGCATCAGCTTTTTTTATTATTATTATTTTAGATTTCTATGCAGGTGCCCTCTCCTTCAAAATCGCCCCAATCATTCTAGAAGATTAATTCCAAATGAAGCTATTCAAGTCATCTGGTGAAAATTTGCAATATATATATAGCAGAAACTAAAATATTGTGATGTCAGTTTTATCCAATATCGTGCCGACCTAACACACACACACACACACACGCTTGCTCTCTCTGTTGAACAACATGGTTGAACAATGCTCTTTCCTTCTAGGAACAACAGCACTTTACCTCTTCCTGCTCATGCATCCTTCCATCTCCAGTAACTTCCCCAGCCCAAAGACCTACGAGGAGGTCCAGTTCTTCAACACCAATAACTACCACAAAGGAATTGACTGGTACAGACAGCCTGGTACACACACACACACACACACACACACACACACACACACACAGACACACACACACACAGACGATAGATTAGCTGAAGTTTATCGGTTCAATACAACCCAGAAAGTTGATGTATTTCGAGTAGGACATTTCCTGCCTCCAGAAATGGTTTTCTATGCAGACAACTCAATAAAGAATATGCCCTATACGACCAAATGTCATCCACATCGCCCAGCTCTACCTTACCTAACCAATCACTATTCATCTGTCCACTAGGTGGGAGGGTGAACCCGCCCACAAAGGTTCTGATTGGCTCAAGTGTCTCTCCAAGTTGGTGGGGATTCAGCAATGTTTTTGTTGCTATGATATCAGTTGTGCTTAGGTCAGGGAAAAGAGTTGGACAACCATTCCATTTTTTTTATTCGTTTTCTGAGACTGAGAGGATTTTTCAGGAACAAATTATCTTTCTTTCACAACACAAACTTTTTAAAATGATCTTCACCCCATAAAAACCAACAGGAAGAATTTGTGCATTCTAAATGGCTCCGTAAATGAGTAATTTAGCCAATACAGTGACAGCTGCTACTGTCACTTAAGTCCAACAGGAAAAAAATGCTATGCAAGATATTTAAACTCAAAACAGCTGTAATTGTTTCATCAAGGTGCCAGGTGCTTTTGTTTTATTTCATTTTATTTAACGATATAAACTTGTTGACTTTCAAAGGCCAATTCAACCTTGACAGGTTATCGTTTTGTAAAGAGTGCATTAGAATGCATTATCTCTGTGTTTGCCTGCGTCTGTCCCAGGTACATGGAGTTTTTCCCGGTGCCCTCAAACGTGACCACAGACTTCCTGTTTGAGAAGAGTGCCAACTACTTCCCCTCAGAGGAGGCGCCTCGGCGCGCTGCCGCCCTGCTGCCTAAAGCCAAGATTATCACCCTGCTCATTAACCCCTCTGACCGGGCCTACAGCTGGTACCAGGTAAGCAAACACACACACACACACACACACATAAAAACACAAACATACACGGGAGCAGGATAGTCTGGTGGTCTAGGTGTTGGACTTCGTTGGTTGTGGGTTCCAGCCCCAGAGCCTTAGCATCCTTGAGCCCCTACCTGCTCTATGTAATAGCACCATGTCATTGTAAGTCACTTTGGATAAAAGCGTCTGCTAAATGATCAAATTGTAATTGTAATACATACCCTACATACAAACACACACACACACTCACAAACCTGATAAAAACACACAACATACGCTACATACAATTACAATTAGGTCATTTAGCAGACGCTTTTATCCAAAGCGGCTTACAATTACATACAAACACAGACACATACATACATACATACATACATACATGTACTCTATACTGTATACATACACAGCACTTCATAAATCTTAGTGTTGTGTTGCCTTGACTTCTACATCCAGGAGTATGTGTCATGTCAGGTCTCTTCACTGTAAGGTGGAGTTAATAATGGGCCTCATTTATCAATGTCTACATATGTGAGAAATGTATAAAGATGCTAAAATCCTGAGCCAAAGCCTGTTTTATAAATGAATCATGAATGTCAGAGACCAGGCCGTGTGTAATATGCAGGGGAAGCGCTTTGTTTGAGTGTGTTTAAAGCTCTGTCCTTGTGAATTTGTAAATGCCCCGCTGGATAAAAGAAACACTGCAAAGCTGTAAAATAGTTACAGTAATAGCTGGTGTTTGTTGCTGTACAGGAAGGTGACACCAGGTGGATGAAGGCACGCCTTATTATATCTACATAGTAGCTAATGGATATCATACAGCAGTTAGTTCCGACCAAGTCATTTGATTGGACGAGTGGCTGATATAAGATGTGTCTCAATTCAAGGGCCGCATCCTTCAAGGGCTACATTCTATGACCAAATGACTAGACTGTCTCATGTGAAGGCTGCATCAAATGTGGGCGAGAAATGCAACCTGCTTTTTCCAGGCCCAACCTATCAATGCGATTCAATGCGCGCCGGTGATGATTTGTTTTTTTTCAAGAAAATATGAGGGACAAAAGAGCGGCAGCGACAGAGGAGTAGGTTTTTAAATCCATTCTTAGATTTTGGTCTTTGCTAGTGGTGTCACTACCTACATCTGTCAAGGTTGCTAGGCGACAGGAACAGTGCTTAGTGATGTAAGGATCAACTCCATAGACAAGACCGTAACAATGTTTGGTTCCGCCCGGTTCGGCCTTCGTAGTCGCGAAAGGCCACGTCTTCATAGACCGCGTTCTTCAAAGGCTGCTACCCTTGAATTGAGACTCAGCTATAAAGTATAATATAAAAGCACTGGGACTTTTAACTATACATGTATCACGCTTTACAGGTGATAATACTGTAGCTAGCAAAATCATGAAAAAATAAGCTTCATATTTAATACTCCAGCAAGTTTTTATATTATTTATTTACATGATGTGATGAATTCAGTACCACATATTGATACCTGAATATACCCTTTATTATCCATGTAAAACTGTGGTTCCAAACCTTTTGAGCTCATGGTCCCCAAAAATAAGTTGTGTATAGATTCAATAGCTATGAGGCATGGTGTATTTTTTATTTTTTTCACAGTATTTGGACAGTTTATATAGGGCTGTCAACTGGACCAAAAAATCTAATTTGAATATTGTATTTAAAAAAAAAGCAGATTCAAATCTATTCAAATATTTATTGCAAAATATACATAAAATAAAACAATTGTATCAACTGCATCGTTACCTCTCGGTGTGTTTTTTTAGCAATTCTAATGTTATTTTATTTTTTCCTAAGGATATTCGAATATCAAATAAAAATCTGACAGCCCTTACACCTAAGACTTTTTTTTTACCAGAAACTGTCCCCTACAAATTTTCTCTGGCTCTTCTCACACTCAAAACTAAGCAGGCCATTTAGGAGACATTCATTGATATTCACAAGCCACTGACGGTGATGGTCATTAAACCAAATCCATTATTTTCAGCTGTCTCTGACTGCCACACAAATTTAAGGCAACTTGACGCAATGTTTTGGAAAGTAGGGGTGTGAGGTTCAAGTGGATGTCTCTGTAATAGAGGTGTCATACTGTTAACTGTGGAAAGCTCTGTCGATGCTTCAACTTGCATTGCAACAGTAGCTAGACAAGCCAACCCAAGCATATGGTTGGCTTATTTAAATTTTGAGGTAGGTACTACCTTTTGTGATATTTGTTATAGAAAACCTGCCGAAATAGCAAGCAGTACCAAGCTCGTGTTTCCACATCACAAATTCATGCCAAAACTATTCCTATCATTTCCATCATACCCCCCTTTAAATATCTAGATCTCAGGCATATATAGAGATATAGATATATAGATATTCTCACCGTGTTGTTCTGCTAATCTTTCACAGCATCAGAGAGCCCACGGGGACCGCGCTGCCCTGCGCTTCTCCTTCTATGATGTCATCAGTGCGCGACGCGGTGCCCCGGCGGAGCTGCGCTCCCTGCAGAACCGCTGTCTCACGCCCGGGTTCTACTCCACACACATAGAGCGCTGGCTCACAGACTACTCTGCCAACCAGGTATACACACACACACACACACACACACACACACACACACACACAAACACACACCCACATGTGTGGAAAACACTGGAGTTTATGTTTTTTTGTATGTCAAGTCTGTTTGTCTATCTGTCTACATAAAGTTAATTCATCCAAGTATTCCTCCCACAGCTAAATGGGCTATATAAATATTAAATTGCTAACTGATCATTGGTCATACTAAATGTTTTGACGGGCTGATTTGTTTTCAATGCACCAGTGAACCAACGTTTCGATACTAAAACAAACCGCGTGCATGACATGCTAGCTCCTTTGTGAAAAGCCGCTCTTGTTTTCCTAAATAGGATTTGAGTGCAGGAGGTTAGCATAAAGTGTTTTTAGCATTATGAGCTTTGACAATCAAAACTCCTCTGAAGTTCGTGTCTTTATAAGCTGTTTATGTATATGTGTGTGTGTGTGTGTGTGTGTGTGTAGTTACTGATCATAGACGGCCAGCAGTTAAGGACCGACCCTGCAGCGGTGATGGATGAAGTCCAGAAGTTCCTTGGTGTCACTCCTCACTTCAACTACTCCCAAGCCCTCACGTAGGTCTCTCTCTCTCTCTCTCTCTCTCTCTCTCTTTCTCTCTCTCTCTCTCTCTCTCTGTCCCTATTCCCCAGGGTGTTAGGGCAAGGGCACCTTCTACCCAGTATACCGAGACAGAGGAGGGATGCACTAAAGGACTAAGAGAGAAAGTAGTCCATCTCTGTGTATTAGTATTCGGCCCTGTGTTTACACGCAGCTTACTGATCTGTTGATAGGAACAGCTTATTGGCTCAATGGCGCATTTTAAAGCTGGATAAGACCATGTAGCCACACTACGTCACTCCAGCATACACACTGTATTCTTCTGAACATATTATAAAATCAAACAACGAGATATAAACATTTAAAATGGGTGTGATATAAAGCAAAGATCGTTTTGATTTGTGACTTCAAAACTGGGAAATGTGTGTATTCTTACATCCCTTACATATGACGTACGTACCATGTGTTAAAACAATGTGTGTGTGCGTAAATGCACTTCTTAAATCCCCGTCGTTGCAGACCTATGGTCTCAGGTTTCATTTAAGTCCTAACACAGCTCAAGTGACGAAGCTTCACTCTCGTGGAAGCTCCGTTTAAACTACTTCACCATCAGCTAGAGGGGACACTAGTGCAGATTTAAAACGGTGAAGGCGTTCTGTGCTTCTCAAGCGCCACTCATCTGGATTCAGCCGCCGAAGCCTCGATTCTCTGGGCGGGGACGACAGGAACGTATTGTGCCGAGGGAGACCGTCTTGAATCGCAAACCCACACACTGGCACATGCATTCAATTTGCTAGGGTTGCATTCGAGGGAACAATAAGTAAGCTCTGCGTGCGATTCTGTGAAGATTGAGTTACATAGAGGCCCAATCTCAGCTCTCTCCCCCTCATGTCTTCCGACATGACAGCCCTCTGACAGATCCTCAATGTTCCAGCCTATTTATTTAATCCTCATCTCCTCTCTTCTCCCGGTCCTGTCAGAGGAGGAACCGTCCTCTTCGCCCGTCGATACATGCCACAGAAAAAGCAAAACCTTTTGCATCTGACAGTCAATGGGCTAAATTATGCATTTGATTAAAGAGTGCTTAACCAAACTCTAAAAGCCTCACAAAACATTGGCTACAACGAAAACAGGATAAAGAGCTCTCACAGACTTTTTTCATCCATTTTCTGGCAGCATGACATGCTACAGAAATGCGCTAGGAAAATAAGCCAATAAATCCGTCATTTAAGATGAATCTAGCTGCCAATTCCTTGGCAAGATTCCTGACTGAAAAAGTCTTATTACACTTGTTCAAAGACAGACACTTGATTTTGAGCCATTATACAAGAGAAATAAATCACTAAGATTTGAATTGTCAACACATCCTATGAATAGCGGGAAACCTACAATGTGTTTCTCCTACTAACCAGCTTTGCTGATAACTCTGACCTGGGAAGCCAGATAACTGTGTTGATGTCCAAAACCTACGTAATAGAGTTCTATGGCTTCCATAGTAAGAGCTTGTAGCTGTATATCTGCCTTTGGCTAGATTGACAATGCTCGTTCAGTAGGAGAACACACATTGTAGGTTTCCTTTCATAGGCAGTGTGAATAACAAAAGCATTTAAAAGTACCCAACCTTGTTCTTTACCTGAAGTTTGGACTAAAAATGTTCCATTGCTCCCCACTCTCTTTTTCTCTGACTCTCTCCTTCCTCCCTTCAACTCAACTCAATATTTTTCGCTCCCTTTTCTCTCAGGTTCGACCCCCAGAAAGGCTTCTGGTGTCAGCTGCTCGAGGGAGGACGGACAAAATGTTTGGGGAAGAGCAAAGGCAGAAAGTATCCCCCTATGGAGCCAGAGGTACATTCCTAAATTCACACCGAAGCCAGCGCTGCACTTCCGCTCTGACACAAACAGCGCTGCGCCAGAGATGAGGTGATGTGAGGTGGAATAAGAATAGAAAAGGCAGGGGAAAGGGGGGGAAGACAGACAGTCGCCTGACTGACTATTGCATTAGGGCAGCAACACGCAGTGACATCCCAGAGTCCCTTGCGCCGCTGTGGCAAAATTTCCCACCGGGCTCGGTGGCGGCGTGGAAACTGTCAGCCAATCAGATCCGGCCAGGAAGTTACAACCTAATTATGAGGTTTCAGCACTGACACAAAACCCCTGAGAGAGGAGGGAGGGGAGGTGGGAGAGATTAAGAGAGAGGGGAGGAGAGAACAAGAAAGAGAGAGAGAGAGAAAGAGAGAGAAAGAGAGAGAGAGAGAGAGAGAGAGAGAGAGAGAGATGGAGAGAGAGAATTTAATCCATAAATCTTTGTCTCGGCCACAGAGTCCACAGGGAAACAAAGAATCGCACACAGCCTGGCACAGACACATAGATGCACATAGATACACGCGTGTACAGTTGGATACAAAACACATGCTCCCACATGCCTTATTGTTACGTGTAATTAGATGCGGTGTCCAGCAGAGGGACAGGACGGATATAAGTTGTAGAACAGGGAGAAACAAACGGGCGACAGAGAGAGAAAGGAAGAGAGAAAAGGAAATAATGCCTCTTGAGCGTCCTTTGTGTAATTTTGCCTTTCAACCCTTTATTTCGTTCATCCCTTAGCGGTGCGCTTAGAGGCACAGAATTCCTAATAAAGGAAAATCAATGAATTTAATGATTTCTTTCGACGTTCCTGTGCCCTGTCCAGGCGCGGGCGTATCTCTCCAGGTACTACAGGGAACACAACGTCGAGCTGTCCAAGCTCCTGCACCGGCTGGGCCAGCCGCTCCCTGCCTGGCTACGAGAGGAGCTCCAAAAGGTCAGCGGCGTTCGGCGCACCTCGCTGCTTGTCGAGAATAAAAATGTGTATATTTCTGAAGGGATTAATGCATCCCGTCATGTGGTTAGCTGCACAAAAGAACACAAAATTCAACAAACAAAAAACTAATTGGAGTATGGAAGGCAAATAGCAGAGAATGTCGGTGTACGCAGCGAAATACGGCGAGCTTGTGAACT
The DNA here is from genome assembly GCA_027575585.1 of Percopsis omiscomaycus. Taxonomy (NCBI): domain Eukaryota; kingdom Metazoa; phylum Chordata; class Actinopteri; order Percopsiformes; family Percopsidae; genus Percopsis; species Percopsis omiscomaycus. Next base: position 6,718 of record JAODLI010009736.1, on the reverse strand, counting down.
TGGTTCTGTTAAACAGCAACCCTGCCACATTGTTTACAACGTGCCGGTAACATAATGTGTTTAATTGCGGATGCTGTTTGCCTTGATCTCTGCTGAGCTCGGCGTCTCTGGCAGTGTTTGGCTTTTGTTTCTTTTATCTTTATCGTTTTGTTTTACGCTGTTAGTCTTTATAAATTACAGTAGTGGGAGTCACTTCACCAACTCGCTTTGATTTTCCAGCTCAGCACACCGTCTCTTATCCTGTGCCTTATTCCCTGCTTAATATTTATGTGGAAATCAATATGCAGGGATTAAACTGCTTAGTCAAAGACTTATTTACAGTCTGCCTTCCCCTGTTCCTCCACTCATTTTTCCTTTTCTTTGCCTTCTCTCACTGCTTCTCGTTCTCTTTTTCTCTCTCCCCCTCTGTCTTTCCCAAGGTCAGATAACCTTTGAATCCAGGAGTCAGGGTTAAAAGGTCAAGGGGTCGGGAAGACCGGGAAGTGGGAGAGAAGCTGACCTCCGTAGCCCCGGAACAAACCCTGAGCTGAAGGCATGGCCGTCGGCCCTGCTAGCAGGACAGGAAGCACAAGAGACTATAGCAATGAGAAATGGATAGATGGAATGAAGATGGATGAGAAGTGAACCATTTGAAACGGCTCAGATGGGACTAAAGTAAAAACAATCTAAGACAGAAATAAAGAGGAATTTGGGTATAGGTATTAGACAAATCTTGGCCCTAACCCTCTTCTGAACTCTTCAGCACAGGGACTCTGCGATGGTTGTTTATTTTGTTTCTTTTAATTTTATCTTTAATTTATGATGCCAGGACAGCGCTGGTCAGCTGTGCTTGGTTTCCATAAAAAAAGACTTTGCACTAAGTTCTGTCCCGTGTGTTTGTAAGATGTGAAGATATACCTACTTGTTTTGTTTGGTACGCAAGGCGACTGGTTGACAGAGCAGAGACTATGCGACAGGACAACCCAGGTGACAAGCTGCTGTGCTCTATTTTTTTTTTTCTTCTGTTTTCTTGCCTTTTCTCAAGGCACTACCACTGGGAAATACAGTTGGAAAAGGAGTCCTCTTGCTGGAGCTACATTCCTTGGCTGGTCATTATTCCCCGGGACAAGATATGCTTAGAAATGTGTTGGTTTAGTACTCCTGACGCTCCAGCATTACTGACACACAAGATGAGATGAAGAGAAGCGGATAGTCACACCAAAAGGAGTCCACAGCCAATTATTTTGCTAATGTCTCAGTTCAACCTCAATTTCCATTTTTTCAAACCAGTGGCCTATCATGATTAGCTTCAATTTGAATGCAAAAATGTAAATGTCACATACAGAAACCAAAATAAAGGAGATGCACATCACTACAAGTTCAGGATCATTTTTGTACTTGAGTGAGCAAACAGATACTCATTCAATCAATGGATCCACTTGGATACACATATAAACACACAGATATCCTATACAATATGTGTATATGAGTATAGATGAATGAAGATGGACCCAAATTACAGTTCTGAATCTCTGTGTTGTAATGACAGAAAAGGGCCACAAGAGGGTGATCTATGGTCGTGTGAATGTGATAAATTAGAAATAATTGCACACCTTGGAAACATTGTATTGGGTTTAAAGGGGAGCAGCTTTGGTGATATCTTTAACTTATCTATTACTCAAGGTATTTCAGAAAATGTTTTAATGTTAAACAGTCTAGGCTTGTATACCTGTCTGACCACCAAGAAGCGTATGCAGTCTTAAACTGCCACAATATTTACAAAAAACTATTAATCACAAGTCAACAGTTGGAAGAAATACATAGGAGGTCAAAACATTAAGGTCCTTCAACTTAGTATCAGTGTGTGTAATGGTTTGACCACTAGATGGTGCTCTCTTATTAAATACATAGTTGCAGAACAGATTGATTCACAGACACCTTTTTAGCATTGAATTATTCTGTAGAGACATATCATATGGAACAAAGAACATTTTACATTTTTGTGGCCCATTTAATCAAATAAATATGAATCTTATGTTACTTTTTTTAATTTATTTTTATTTTTGCGGCTGACATGTGGCACATACGCAGCCTTAAACTCAAAGTAATGTAATGGTTGTATCTAGAAGTGTTAGTAGAAGTGTTTTAGGATTTTTAGGATTTAGTATTTTAGGATAGGTTCTAGCTTGTTAGGTCAACTTCAGTTGTTTATCTTGTAAACAAGATGAGACAAAGAAAGTAGTTGTCATTGCTGTGCACATTGCTTGACAAGCCCGTGCTAAGTGCTTTACGTAAATGTGTGTGTGTGTGTGTGTGCGCGCACCGACATTGTCTGACATGCTACTGCTCACTTTCTCAGCTGTTAGACAGACGAGTCAAAGAGTTTGTTGTTCCGTTCTTTTAACTTTATTGGAACGTGTGGGAACGACCACACACACACACACACACACACACAGGCGCACTTGCTGACAAGCAGGCAGAAAAGAAAAACAAGGGAGATGTGAACAATGAATGAATATGTTTAATGCCTGTGTATTTATTACATACAGCACACACCCATGCACACAGTACCGCATAAACACAACACAAATTACAACATACAATATAAAACTGTTTTTAAACAAATTTTATTTTAAATGTATGAGGTGATGTTGCATTCCATCTAAACTGTCATTTTCTGTAAACACCAAACTAGAAGGTAGTGTCATATTGGTTTTATTCAAGTGTATTACATTGTCTCCACAGAAATATCTTGACAACACTGCATTTTACATGTGAAACAGAACATGAATTGAAATGTCAACTGAGCACAAATGACACCTGAGCAATTACAGATTTGTTTCAGCTTTGAGAACCACCATGTACACAGTTCCTTCTCTGTAATGAGGTAAAAAATATTTAAATTACAAACAACTAAGCTAAACAACAAAGAGATACAATAGCCAGCTTCTCACACATAAGAACTATGACATACAAAAACAGTGCATGATTGATGCAAGTTTCAATGACTTAACTTGAATGTCAATATGACTACAGTACCACAAAAGCATTAAATAGAATGCCTTAAGTACCTTAAAACAGGGTCTTAGAGCAATTCTGCAGTCACTTATGGGTGTTAAATGCATTATGCAAGCGATCCATGTTTTTTGTGTTTGTGTGCTGTATGCTTGTGTGTTTGTGTGTACAAGTGTGTATGTTCATAGACTGTGGTCCCTCTTCAACCTTTGTAGCTTTTCACCCATCTCAACTCTGTTCAGGTTATTTGTTTAAAATATACAGTACAAGGAAAACAATCCCTTAACAAAAGCAAACACACAGACCAAAAAATGAAAGGTTACAAATTAAAAGTGTGCTGTAATACCATTAACATTATTATCAATCAACATATTCTGTTGATTGATAATCTCATGGAATATTCCAACACTATGTAGAAATGGAATACTGTCAAAACCCCACTGCTAAGGTAACTCATTAAAATATTAAAATAAGTGCTAATAAATGACTGTAGGGAGACAGGAGAGGAGAGAAGGGGTTTTGGTACTATTGCAGTCATTATTTACAGTCTACAGAAGCACAGGTGTACAAAAAAGGGAAAAAAAAGTATTCGTCCAATCAAATTGAGTTTCACTTTACAGCTTATCTGATTGGCCAGTCAGGTAATTCCTTCCAGATGCGATGCAAAGACTGGACAACGTTGTATCTTCAAGTCTATGTGTCCGGTCCAATCAGTGTCCAGCAATCAAAGTTAATTTCCCCACCTTTTCTCTTTGCCTTCCTCCCGACCAATCACCTTGCGTATCCAGGAGGTGAAGGCGGAGACTTTGGTGTAGACACCCGGGGATTGTTGAGTCCGACAGGCGTGACCCCAGGATGTGACCCCATACACCACCCATCCCCCCGCCGGACGCTCGCACACCAGCGGGCCCCCGCTGTCGCCACGACAACTGTCCACCGGCCTCTCCGACGGGGCGCTGCCAGCACAGAGCATGCGGCTTGTGAAGGCGTCATGGTAACGCTGTTGGCAGTGGCGACGGGGGAGCAGGGAGAGTTGAGCTTGCTGGAGGGTCTTGGAATATGAGCGCCCTGAGAAGGAGGGGCAGAGAAGGGTGATTTATTTGAAGGTACACTCCTCAATGTGTCTGGAACCAGTTTCAAAAATGTTGTTTTGGTCTGAAACTCAGAGTGGCTTCCCCTCTCAGACCAGAGTGCTGAGTGGCTCGCACTCTTCTCTGCACCTCCCCCTATAGAGCCCCAAGGTTTACACTGCTCTCTACCCCTCCTTCCACATTCACACATCCTAGAACATCTGTGTTTCAAAACATGAACTGTGAGCTGGACGCACTCTTATGCAATCAAGGAGTGTACCTTCAACATAACTGATCTTGGCCGGGCCCTCGTTAGTGAATGTGGGCTATTATAGCAAGCTATATTGTGTCGTTTGGAAATGACGTAATATAACACCATCTTACTGTCCTGTGGAGATGCTGGAATCTTTCTGAGATGTTTCCATGAGACATGTTTGCTTCACTGTGTCCCATTCCTCATCAATCTCCCCCCTACTCTCTCCCACAGCGTGACCATACGGTGGTTTTTTACAGAGAAAAATGCAATCATTTATCTATGCATGTGGATAGCGTCACCATGGCAGACAGCCAAACTATCTAGACAGCTGGACATTGCAGGCAATTCGCACTAAGCCCAAACAGCCCTCACCTCCAAATCACATGCTCCGACTTAGCCTGTGTTCTCACCGCACCGAAGCAAACTTAAAAAACACACCCCTACTCAAATGTGGGATTTCGCATGAAAGAAACGCACACTTTTATAGCGTTGTTACATTTTTGAGTGAGTGTGTATCGTGACATTGTTATGTGGGCCTGTTTGAGGTCCCTATGACCTGAGAGTTTAACTCACAGAGCACACAGATGTGTAACTGCGGAGTTTGGCAAAACACAGATGTCACAGATAGGTGAGATGTCAAACAAACTGGCTTTGGTGTTGACAATTAGGTCTTAACAGACTAAGTGCCAATTTTTTTTTGTGATTTATTTATCTGAAAAGTTATTGAGTGTATCTCAGTGGCTCTCAAACCTTTTGACCCCCCCAAAATGGGTTTGGGAGAATCATGGGTCAACTCCCCGCTACTGTAGGGAATTGAATAATACTTAGTATAGTTTGTATTTTGGTCAAGATGTCTGTTAATATGAGACAGGCCTATTTAGGCTACAAATAATACAATTGTATTGAAATATTTACTTTTTAATATAGGATATTAGGATATAGTGAAATTCATATAAACTTCATATAAACTTCATATTTGAGTGTGGATTTAATTGTCACTGTCAGAAATAACCAGGAGAAACAGATTTATTATTAGTGCCTGGCTTCCTTCCAGACTGGAAACCTCACTGAGTTCAGAGCCATTCACACCAATTGGGAGTGTTAAAAAGCATCAAATGTAAAATTAGTCATTCAAATTCCAGCTCCAGCCTACAGAGTATGACTGGTAACACTCACAGACAATAAGGTCCACACACTGCTAAATGTTTTAAAACATTTAGCAGTCACTTTAAATCACTTAAACATGATTTAAGACCACTGCTGGACTAGAGTGTACTATTCATGAGTGTGTAATGACACCACTGTAAGATGGGTGCACACACACACACACACACACACACACACACCTGTGTCGCCCCAGCCCGTGATATGACAGTTGCTGGCCTGTTTGAGCACTCTCTCTTTCTTCAGAGGCAGGCAGACAGGAAGCACGTGGCGGCTGAAGGACACACACTCGCCGGGGCCGTGACCCATCGCCCCGGGCGACAGGCGGACAAGGGCCAGGTCGTAGTCGTTGCTATGGGAGCGGTAGCCGGGATGAAGGACGATGTGCTCGACGCCGTACTCCTCCTCGTACTCCTCGGGGACCAGGGCGTGATAGTCACCCAGCCGGACCTTGTACTGCCTGGTGCTGTTGCCGTACCTGGAGGGGGAGAGGCGGACAGGGGACCATGGCAACATGGTGTCAACAAGTGAGACACGCACACAGGTATCTAACACACAGGTATCTAACACACAGGTATCTAACACACAGGTATCTAACACACAGGTATATTAGCCGGCTAATATTTTTGTTTATATATTTATTTCATTTATTGTGTTTTGTTCTTGTTGACGTTAGATAAAATAGTTTGTGTTGTCATGAGTTTTCCCCTAAATTAATCTGGCGGCTAAAATAGATTAGCAGCGTCATGGAGACAAACAAGGTAAGGCCAAAGAAAGAAAGAAAGAAAGAAAGAAAGAAAGAAAGAAAGAAAGAAAGAAAGAGAGAAAGAGAGAAAGAGAGAGAAAGGAAAGGGAGTGTGATACAGAGGCATTTCGGGCATTGTCATGAGTCATAAGTACATTAATCTGGCAGCTAAAAATAGCTAAGCAGCGTCGTGTAGACAAACAAGGTAAGGACAGAGAGAGAAAGGAAGAAAGCAGAGAAAGATTAGGAGGAAAAAAGAAAGGGGTGTGACACGGAGGCATTTTGGGCAGAGCCAAGCAAGCGTGTCAGTTACAACCACAAGGATGCTTCCGGAACAAGACACTGATCTGGGAATGCCACTGATTTCCTGGCTGTTGGGAGGCACCAGTTACACAAACACACAAACACAGATTCTATACACGATATCTAGGTTGACTTTAACACGTTGTTGCTAAAAGCAGTGGAGCACCTCGTGTGGTTGTACTGTCA